>JZLH01S0067642.1:48722-63084 GCA_001188425.1 Eucidaris tribuloides
CACTTTGCTATATGTATTGAAATATAATTGTTTGTAATGTACGCTATCGTCCTGCCTGTTCCCTGAAAGGGAATATGGTACCTTGTTCAGCCCAATTATAAGTTATGTGTATATCATTTAATATTAATTTTGCCTTTTCTTTTTAATAACCGTGTCTATAATATGTATGGAAAGGTAAAGTCCTAGATTGAACTTGGTAATAAATTGTCTGAGTTTCTTGTTTGTAACAGAGTACATCAAGGTGAAAATCTGTCTCCTCCTTTATTTGCAGTATTTTAAAATGATTTTGAATATTTGTCAGTAGGCACGTTTATATAAATGGTGTATGATGTGGAGTGCACTATACTAGATTATGTGCACGACAAATGCATAATTATCCCGAGTGTGGTTTTATTCAACGAGGCCGAAGGACGAGTTGAAATATAGCAGCAAGAGGGATGATTATGCATTTGGAGTTCATATAGTCTAGGATAGTGCACGACATAATATACATCATTTGTTATAGTAAATAAAGCGTATTTATAACAATGACAATTTTAATTGTGTCGATTAAAAACAACACATAAGTACAGAAAAAAGTACTGTGGTCATTAAGCCAGTGGATTCAAAACCTACTGGTAAAACAAGGTTATCTTGACTTGATAAAAGTGAAGAGATGGCATGATTGTGTTCGTCATGACTGATTACATGATTGAAAGAAAGATGGAAATACATTGGGAAAATTCCAGAACAGCTAACTTGTCCTCTTACCTCTCATTTCTTCTTCAATTACTCCAAAAAACTGATACTTTTCGGGGGTGTGATGGTCATGGCTCGAATAAATGATATAGGCCTATGTCTTTCTAGAGTCACAAAAGGAGGACATTTTAATAAACTTTTGCATGCTCTCTGCAGTTTAAACCGTACTGTCAGACAGTGATACGGGGGTGGCTAATAATTATATCTGAATTACTCACATCCGACGTATCACTCCTGCACTTAATACTCGCAACAAAAATGTAACTGCGCCCTGTGTCAAACTACCATAATTGTTTAAAGAAATACATTTTAGCAAAATAATTTGAAAGGAACATTTCTACACTCATTGACTAGCCCCTGTGTGAAAAATAAGATCAATCCGTCAAGCCATGCATAAGTAAGCATGCATTAAAGGCAAAAATGACACTTTCGAATGTCACAAGAGTCATCTCTTATGCCAAAATAATGGTAAATAATGGTATTTTTGCTTTATACGTCGAAATGACCCTTGTTACTTTTGAAAAGTGGCATTTTTGCCGTTAGTACTTGCTCACTCATGCATACCTTGACGGATCAGTCATTTCCACACAGAAGTTAGTCACACAGTGCAGAAACACCCTTACCCAATTATTTTGCTCAAAACCGTTTCTTTAAAAAATTATGGTATTTTGAAGAAGGGGTAGTTGTTTTTTTTTGTTTATTTACGTCACATCGTGTTTTGTATAAAATCAATCTGACATGCTTATTGTTATGATTTCATTACAGATTTTGGCCTTAAATACCAGTCACCCAAAATGGCAGCTGCGTTTCCCGAGGAGTAAGTCAAATGTTAACAATCCTTATTTCATTATGCTTTGTATTACACGCTTTACGTAAGGAAGATTTTACATCAGCAATTTACTGTTATGCTGTATTTTGTTACTTGGGACATTCCATGATTGGATAACATGATTGCATTAACAATTTTCACCAAGATTTAATTGCAATTACACGAGTACAAATTATTGTCAATAAAGAGCAATTCATCAACACAAACTACTTTGGAAGTCAACATAAACTCATTATTACCGTTACAAAATTAATGTGGGCACAATTTTAACCAACTCTTAACCAACTATGGTTAGAATAATGTTAATTGAATATTTTGGGTAGTTTTTGCCCAAAGTGTGTTGGTTAAATCACAGGTTCAGTTTTGGCGTAGTTTTGTTATTTGAAAGCTTGTCATATCACACCATTAACAGATTTTGCATGTCTTTTTTTAAAATTAATTATTGAAAAATCTCGGGGGGGGGGGACCCTGAGATTTTCGGCTACATTTTACAATATAGCATTCATGGCGTTCATAAGGTGTGAAGGTAATCTGAATTATACCTCGACAGGAAGATCAGACTCTGATCTTTCAGCTACCTACTCTGTCCTACCCTTTAGTAGATTTAACGTTTTCAAGTATTGTGTGATCAGTGCCAACTATTTGACTTATCATAATACTTACCTGCTAGCATGTTTAATAATAATAATAATAATAATAAATGAAATTTTTATAGCGCCGTTATCCATTTTGTTTAAATGCTCAAGGCGCGCGCTTTATACAAAATAACAGAAAGACAGAAAAGGCGACATAACAAAAATAATTTGCACACCACAAAAAGAAAATAAAAGTCTGCCTTCAAAATGCACAATTAAACAAGTGTGTTTTTAGGTTACCCTTAAAGAACGTCAAAGAGTTGGAGTCCTTTAGTTCCTGTGGAAGTGAATTCCACAGGGCTGGTTTACCATTTAATTCGAATGTTCTAAGAAATCATCTGTTATGGTTACAGGGTCGCAAATCCATTTTTAAATGTAGGGGGACGTCACATGCAATTACCTGCCAAATTACTAGCCAAACAACTTCTGAGCGGGGGCAGGGGGCAGACGACGACCAAAACCATTTCTTGTCCGCCATTTTTTTCAGCCTGAAAATTATTAGCCAAACAATTTCTGACAAGCGGGGAGCAGGAGGCCGACGACCAAACCCATTTTTTTTTTCGTGCCATAAAAAATGTACCTGCCAAATTACTAGCCAAACAACTTCTGACAAGTGGGGCAGACGACGACCAAACCCATTTATTTCGCGCCAAACAAATTTTTACCTGCCAAATTACTAGCCAAACAGCTTTCAAAAAAATTGTGACCCACCTAATTACCAGCCGAATAGTCTTAGGCACACATATAAATTCGTGTGGAGGTGGGACACTTGATATTGTGTCCCGCACCTTCAAAATCGTGGGGTCGACATGTCCCCCTGTCCCCCCCCCCGATTTGCGCCCTGTATGGTGAAAAACATGCTGATCTCTTAATTTTTTTAGAAGGGGGAGGGGTATTTATGTATAACGTAGATGTTTCATATCTATACAATTCTTTCTTTCATCCTCTGAAGAAACAAAATTATACCCGTGTACATAAGAAACAAATACAATGATTAATATAAAAAGTACATAACACAATTCCTTGATTTGATTATGATCGATACAAATCATAAATTGATCGATTGACTTTATTTAGGATTTACCCAATCATATAAGTAAATATAAATTCGCGTATATGGTTTTTCTTAGTATCAAAACCCAAGTTTAGTTTTGGGGATTTTTTGTTATTTGAAAGCTTTATGGCCCAAAGTCATAACCCTGTATTAATAGATTCTGAATTTCTTTAGTTTTTTTTTTATTAATTAATGAAAAATCTCGGGGGGGGGGGACCCCCAAAAATTTTTACATTATAGCATCCAAAGGGGTTAAAAAAGGCTTTAAGGTTACATGTGTTATACCCTCATCTGAAGAGCAGACCGCAGCTCTTTTAGATGAGGTATTACTCATATAACCTTTTTAAACCCTTTGGATGCTATAATGTAGAATATAGTAAAAAATGTCGGGGGTCCCCCCCCCGACATTTTTCATTAATTAATTTTAAAAAAAACAAAGACAAAAAGGGTTATATGAATTATACCTCCTCTGAAAGAGCCGAGTCTGCTCTTTCAGATGAGGTATAACACATGTAAACTTAAAGTCCTTTTTTTACCCTTTACATGCTATAATGTAAAATTTTGGGGGGTCCCCCCGAGATGTTTCATTAATTAATTTAAAAAAACCAAAACTAAAGACATTCAGAATCTATTATGACTTTGGGGCATAAAGCTTTCAAATAACAAAAAAATCCCCCAAACTAAACTTGGGCTTTAAGTAAGGTAGTATTTCTCGCACAATATTTAGTCAGTTATCGATCAAGCGTGGTAATGTTTGCCTAAGATCACCCAATTGTATGAATAAAGTTTGTCCAGCAATAATCTGCCCATAACGGTTGATTAGAATAAGACGTTCAATTCAGTAAATTTGAGACATGTGATAATGTTGATATCCCGTTATTTTCATTCCTTTTTTTTGTCATTCAAGTTCTCATTGTTAAATTCAGTTTCGATTCAGACGATAAACTTGAGAATTCTTTGACGAAACATATGATCACTGATCATTTACTCTAAAATTTTATTTTTATTGCTTTTAGAGAAAACGATTTAATCAATTATATAACTATTACAATAAACAGAATTGCACACTTTTATTAAAAAATGATAAAACCCCGCAACTATTAATACTTACGGAAGAAATCAGAAAATGTAAGAAAAGGACAGAAAATAAATCTCCTGTTGGTAATTTAGAAATCAACCTAAAATAATGTAAGCTATGACTATTTGGGGAAAAGGACATGCAACTTGTTACCCATCTAGGTACTTGACTCTATACTATAAATCGTGTGTGGCTAAAAGTACTTGATATCCCTGTGACATTTCCTTTTCCCCCTTCAAAGTTGCTCTATTGGCAATAATAAATTCAGTTTCGATTATGGTAAAATTTGCAGTCAAATAGTCTTTGATGAGTCAACTGAAGATGTAAGAAAAAGAAAGAAAAACACCCTGCCGTTCATGACTCTATAAATCACGTGTCAGTACACTAGTCTATATTATTTTGTCTATACACTCCTCGACTTACAATGCAATGATGGGTGAATTTTCGTATGTCGTGCACCCTTGTGCCGTGGGGGGGGGGGGGCTATAAAATATTGAAGTCATCATGGGTAATTCATGTCAGACTGCCTTGTGTCAACGTATACGTATAAAGTGAAACAAAGTGGAGAGCTAACAAGTGAGTGCAACATAGTGACAGCCTTAAACATGTATTTCCTTAACGGAGACGTTGTGGCTGAATGAGTCAGTCCGTGGCTTCCTGATGTAGAGACCCCATGTTTAAATCATGGCATAGCCGGCGTTTGTGTCCTTGGGTAAAGCATTTCATATGTTTTACCTAACTCCACCCAGGAGTATAAATGGGTACCTGGTAGAATGACTCTGCTTTTCTGGGTCGTTGCGTGTCCGTAACAGCTTAGCTGAAATACTGCATATTGAAATACTGCATATTTGAAATAATACTGCACGAGTTGAAATACTGCATATTGGTCAGAAATTCCCAATGACCAGAGTAGCAAAATCCAAGCGCAAAGAAACTGATTTCATCGGTATAATGCACTATAAGTATTGACTATTATTATTATTATCATTATTATCATCATCATCATCATCATCATTATTATTATTATCATTATCATTACTGTTGTGTTCTCACGGCTCTTCACAGATGAAACATAAGCCGGTCTGCCATAGGCCAAGGAATAACACATTGCCTAAGGATTCCTATGTAGCATACTCTTCTAGTCCAAAAGTTTGCATATTATAGTTCAAGCACCTCTCTCACCACTCTAGCTGTTTTTAACAATGCAGTTTTCTGTATAAGATCAATGGATGCGTTTACACCGATTGTTTTTATAAGTTCCTGTCCAGTTGTTTGGGAACAGTTCTTAATGCACCAATCACCTTTGTCCTGACAATTCACATCTTTTGAATTTCTCTGGCTAAGTCCTGATGCTTCCCGAACTTTTCATCTTCCTTAGCTTTTACTTTAGTATCCTCTGGGACTGCCACGTCAATTGTGTGACATTTTTTTTTTCTTTCTTGTTCAAAAAAACCAAATCTGGTCTCCTAGCTTCAATCACATGATCATTCTGCATGGTAACATCCCACAACAGCTTACAGCTTTCATTCTCCATGACACTTTCAGGCACGTGTCACATAAAGGCAAACAAACTTTTTTGTGGGGTGGGGGGGGGGTACGTTCCTTCGCTTAGTCAATCCTCCACGTCTGCCCCCAGATCATCACCCCCGGTGAAAAAATCGTTCCCAGGGCCCTGGCTACGCCCCTACTTCTGAAGAATGTCTCGCAATGTTTATCAGAAATAGCATTCTAAGTGTGTTTTTATACAGAGAGCATAATGATGGAGCCGAGTCATTATGATAGGAGTACCATGTTATGCAAGAGCCAAAGTTGTAATGAACTAGAGGAATAATTATAGCATGGTTAATTTTGTAAGAAGCGGTGAAAGTCTAATGTGGTTAAACAAAATCCCCTGCAGATGAAGTAGCAGTATATAGCGAAAGTAATAAGTCCCTGCATTTCAAGAAGCAGTGCTACAAAGAGCAACACCCCTCCAATGTAACATGTAAGAAGAATTGCAAAAAGAAAACACACATCAAATTTATATATAGTTCCAATGGCAACCATAATCGAGTATCGAAAACTAGAAGAATCAAAAACAAAAATAAACAGATTGTCGATTAAACGAAATGTAGTGACGGAAACATCTCTCAACCACGACCTACACACGGAGGAATAGAGTTCATACCTATCAAACTGGATGAAATTCAGTGAATAAATTCACATATATAAGGTAATTGTGACCTGTCACCACGATACCCTGATAAAGTCGCACATCATACATAACATAAAAGTAGGAAGAAATATACTTTGGATGTAAAATATAAATATTTAAACTGTTGCAAAATGTGAATGACATACACATTTTGATTTTTGAAGACACGTTACTTTCATATTTTACATCCTAGTTACATTATTTTCTACTTTCCTTAACTTTGGGGTGTACGACTTTATCAGGGTATCGTGGTGACGGGTTACAATTATACTTTCACGACATAAATTTTTTATTTGAATATCAATTACTGATCCCTATCAAATGTGATCAGTCTCCATAATACCTTGATAAAGTTACACATCTTGTGAAACATAAAAATAAATATTTGTTAGGGTCATATAACCTTTTTTGTGTTTTTGAGAATATATGATATCGATAATTACGAGATTTGTCACTTTCTTTACCATCGGAGTGTGCGACTTTATTAGAGTATCGCTTTCACGGGGCACACGCGTATAATTACATCCGTTTTCCGGGTTCAGTTCGGTCACAACTAAAGTCAAGTTTGGCATAACACGCGTCCCCCAAACCACAATGATTGACGTTGTGCGTGGGAGTGTGACCTAATGTATGCCGTCGCCCCGCCCACCACGACTAAGGTCTCATTCAACAGTGAAAAATAAATGCGCCAAAAATATAATTTCTACAACTTTTATTTTATCTAATTAGCCATAGTACCTACAAAAACAAACGAATAGACATTTATTGAAATCATAATGTTAATTGTTGAAATTAATGAAAACGCCCTTTTTTTGGTGTTTGTTATTGGATACCACCATGCCGCCATGAGGTGAAGGTAACACTACCGTTCCCAGGGGCCAACGTGTGTGTATGTGTGTGTGTGTGTGTGTGTGTGTGTGTGTGTGTGTGTGTGTGTGTGTGTGTCGTTGCGTCGTAGTCGTAGTGTGTGTAGTTGTTGTGTGTGTGTGTGTGTGTGTGTGTGTGTGTGTGTGTGTGTGTGTGTGTGTGTGTGTGTGTGTGTGTGTTTGTGTGTGCGTGTGTGTTTATCGTATTTATGCGTGCATACGAGCGTTGCGTGTTTGCATGTGTGGGCGCGTGATGGAAAGATATTCACATACTTTTTGTTCTTACATTTTATACGTCATACTTTTAAGTGTACATCTTTTCCAATTTGTGCGTGCGTGTGTAGTTTATGAGTGTATGTATAGTTCGTCGTCTGTCTGTAAATAATATATACATAGCCTAATTGTGTATATACACTCATGCTCATAATTATGGAATACTTAAAAGACATTTTAGAAGTTGCCATTTTTCCGTGACCCCAGGTGAAACAAATAATAATCTAAGTATTTCAGTAATGTTGAGCATTCTGTAGCGTCCGACTCGACACTAAAACCTGTGTTTATAAATGGCGATATTGTTGTTTTTGTTGAGTCACGTGGTGGTTATGCGCGTTATTAGACTTGTAACAGACAATTCTGATGTTAATTTAATGATAAATGACATTAGATAAAAATTATCATATTTTTTTTGTGTGTTTTTTAAAATTACTTTAATGTAATACTTTTTCATGATCTTTTGTGGATTATAAAAAAATAGATAAATAATTGTTATTGCGCTCAAACGTATTCTAGTTTTTACTTTAGTCATCTCATCAAATCCAAAAATTACTTCACATACTGCGTTTTTGTGAAATTAACACATGTCTTGAAAATTTTGGACGATATAGGAGTAAGAACTTGAGTATCAACAAAATATTCCATAATTATGCGCATGAGTGTACATGCCAGTGGAAGTAACTCGCGTCCAGCACTGTCCGTTTGTTTTTCCATCTTTTTCATGAAGGAATCAAAATCCTGTTCATTGTGGGCCAGCATAACAGCAACATAATATCTTTACATAAACAAAGAATAATGACATGATTGGGAACATTTGAAAACGCTCCATAAATTCTGGTATATACCAATGACTATACGGAGTGTTTATCCTGCCTGACAGGATCTGTCTTGAATCTGTTTACTTGAGAAGAATTAAGCGTGAACAAACCAGTATTTAATTAATCTCATGCCCATGGGCGCAAATCCACGCAGGAATGCTATTCATGTGGGGGGGACACAACAATAGGTGTCCCCCCACGTGAATAGCATTCTTGCGTGGATTTGCGCCCATGCTCATGCCCGGAGAGAAATGGATCCCTAAGAAAGCTACACAACAAAGATGCCTGCCAAAATGAATACTGATGGTAGTTCTATTAAATTTAGTCAACATTTGACCACAATAATTTCACTGCAGGATCCTTGCACAATGTATAGTTTTTTAGATTCTAGAGTAATTGTACCCCAGGTTGACATGGTTGAGGGTTTTTTTTTGGGGGGGGGGATAACTAACATTATCGTTCTGCTTTTGGTTTATCTCATCCGTGGTGTCTACCATATATCTAAATCCTTGACACAACAAGAAACACAAGGTTAAACAAAATATACATAATGAAATTAAAATATTATTACAACACTATAATCAGCGATTAATAAAATAGAAAAAATAAATGTACCCTGTGAACAAAAAAATGAGCTGAAAAAATAATTTTTCGAATAAATCTTTTCAGATTTCGCCCCTTTTGGAGTAAATTTTTCACGAATTCCATTTATATTGGGTCACTAAACGGTTTACTCTGGAATTTCGACGAACAGTAGTCCATAAATAATGAAATACACTCCATTCTAGTGAAATTTACTCCACTTTTACTCGAAGTATACTCTTTCACTTTGACTCCTTATACAGATTCAACTTTTGAATCCCTTAAGGACTGCACACAGATTGCGAAACCGTGGGGGGGGGGGGGTTAATGTAATACTCGGGGCGTTGCCCAATATGTATTCTTGGTCTTGAGGCTATAACATTCGGGAAACACCATTCAAAAATTGTCAAACTGTGACATCTGACCTACATGATGGTGTTAAAATGGACAAATGAACACCCTATAGAGCTGTCATAGCAAAATATACACAGATGAATATCAGTATATGACTTAATCTCCGGTGGAGAAAAAGTCTATGACACAGAAATCCATGGGTTTGGGGGGGGGGGGGAGGGGGCTGGAATGGTCGCTTATTGAATTTCAATATTCAAAAGTACTAGATGATCGTTTTGAAGTACCATTTTTCAGGGCTTCATTTTAGACCTTATCAGAGAAACACATGACATGAACAGTTATGTAGCTCAAATGTTTAAAACTTGAAACATTGATAGATTTTGCCTTTAAAAGTATAATTCGCTGGGTTTTTACAGTTGTTTTATTCTGTCTAAATGATACTAAAACTGATGTTGAAATTTAACATAACATAACATCTGGTATCTATCTAGATTGGGCAACGCCATGAGTATTAAATTTAACATACCAGTTTGTGCAGTGAATTACATTTACAATGAAGTACTGTAAAGGTAATAAGTAGAAACACTGATTTTTAAGAGATTTCATTTACATGTAAATTCCCATTGTTTAGTATATTTACGTGCAAATCACCTTGCTCTAAACTTGCGTGTCGTACATTCACATTTTCCAGTATCGACAGGTTTTAAATTACATCTGAACAAAACAACAAACTTTCAGATAATACAAGATATCATAGCCTCAACCTATGAATTTTTCGTGATATTAATGACATAATTTGGAGGCCCAATTGTACATGATATAATTACGCAATGACATAACGTGATAATCATTTAGATGTAAAAGAAAAAACCTCAATACAATACATACGACATGGAGGCTCATTAACGAAATATGGTGCGAAGTTTGTATAACCTTATAATTAGTATATTTAGATACACGATACTTGCATTACACTTTGCATTGTTTATCAATTCAGTTGATTATGACATAATCGATGTCTAGATGACTTCCACGATATAATTTTTTATTATAATACAAAGTGTTCAGCTTGAATGGGGCGACACATGTTTTAATTCTGTACCCTCATTAATTTATTCTAGATGTTAATACAGTCTATTAGTGCTGGCAGTATGGCAGCAGAAACCAGACAAGACTAATGTATATGCATGTATTACGTAAGATTAAATTAGCGTCGATGTGTTGCCTTTAAAGTCATCGTGACGTGGGGTGACGTCACGACCACAACGAGAAAGAATATGACGACAGGGGCGAGACGGGGCTTCTTCGCTGATCTCGCCCTCCGTTCTGATTTGACACACGCAGACTTTGCAAAAGTGGAGACAGTCGTACAGCAAAATGTGCTAGTGCCAAACAGAAAAGAGGGCGTGGCTTCGACGTGGTGGCTCAGCTGTGACGTCACGGTCCTTGATTGACAGCTGTCTGATGAGAAAGGGTGCCACGTTTTATTCAGTTACACAATCTCCGATGAGTTAGATCATGTGCAATTGACACTATAGCTTCTGAAGATAGGCATCAGGGGTAAAAACTCGTTTGACGTTATGTCATCACAATAGTAATTACTGACTGGGAATGAATAGGCCGGTGTATATATTCAGTAGCAAGTATAAGTACTTAAAGAAATAGGCCTATTATTATGGCGCGACATTATATCCACGCTTCCAATCAATATCTCAATTTTCTTTCTCGCTTTTCTTCTATCACTCTCACCTTATTTCTCCGTTCCTTTTAAAGTATGTACATAATTCAGCGTCTATACATCCGTTTAAATGTTAAAGGTGTCCAGACTTCTTCCTTTCATTTCATGTGATAATTACACATGTGGCAGCTTGGTATTATTCAAATTGCAAATCATACGTCTAAATGGAATGATCTATGTTTTGACGAACGAAACAAAAATACAGATTAATTCATACATGCTGATATGCACACAATTAACAACATAAGAATGAAATACAGGTTTGTCCAATAACTGAACTTTGTAAAATTAACAAGCACGTATACCCCCAAACATTTATACATGTACATACGTAATAAAACTACAAATAAGGCAAACAATATGTTACTCTAACACTTATTGCAGCTACAGCAAACGAAAACCAAAACGAGAAGAAAAAGTAAAAAGGGTTGACAGTGACGACAACAAAGAGATGATTGAGGGCATGGGAAAACAGCAACGAAACTTTATTTTTGAACAAGCACACAGGGAAAAGTTTGTGAATGGGTCCACATCCTCCAAGTGAGGAAACTTTGAAATTCTGGCACTAAACTTATTATAACATATGTACTTTTTTTCACACTCAGTGCAAAGTTTTCGTCAAAAAAAAAGGCAGAGCCTATATTTTCAAAAGAACCGTGAAGGCGATGATATACACAGTAATTGGCAGCTGAATTTACCAGCTGATATTGGCCGAATAATTTAGATTGAATTTATAAATTTTACTCTGGTTTTACAATTCTAATGATGAACTATATTGTTTTCGAGCATCTCGATCTCTGAATTGTTTTTCTGGGTTAGATATATATATATATATATATATATATTATTTTTTTTTAGCAATGATGCCCCCAATATCTCCATTTGCCAAGAACATACCACGTATCGAGACATAAAACACATTAACTGACGGTCAAACTAAAGAAAATGGAATCGAACAAATGAGGAAATGGCGAGATGTCATGTAAACTTGCCTTTAAAAACACACTGCAAATAGCTTCTTTGATTTGCACACCAAAATAGTTTTGATCCATCATGTATTGAGAAGTATTTAACAATGTAGCATTCGACAGTGGGGTTATAAGCAATTAAACATTAGTCAGAAAGTGACAGCAAAAGATGTACTTATATTGACACTGTCTTACTAATGTTTGGTGATTTGAACATGCTTATAAAATGATAAACAGGTGTATCAAGAACGTGTTTAGAAAAGTGTTTATTTGCTACACATATTTTTACAGTGTAGTTTTTTTTATAAATATATATATTAAGATGAAATATTGGAATATGGGAGTTTGTACACGCGTTGTATAACAACGATATGGCAGCCACGCCCAAACTGAAGCTTTCACACGCTGAATTCGGTAGAGTCCACTCGTTTCTGCCAAAGCACTGTTCTTTTCCTACATCAGTGCGGATATTATCTGGCCTGGTAAGCACTGATTAAAGATCAGTGACATGATTGGGAGAAATAAAAAATACCTTTAGAACCAAACTGGTTGAAAGATAAACCAAATGTACACCAGATGGAGTGGATCTCCTGTCTGGAAGGATTTGTCTTGAGCTTGTTTACTTAAGGAGAATCAAGCATGAACAGGCCAGCAGTTTAATTTTATCGGGGCACGATAGATTTAATTCCCATAGAAGGCTACAATACAATTTGTCTGTTACAAGTCATACTGATGGACAATATTTTAAAAAGAGTCAACTTTTGATTAAAAAATTTTCACAGTAGAATCCCTGCATAATTTACTTGATTCTAAACTAGTTTTTACCCCAAGTTGAGGACTACCCCCAATCATGTCATTTATGATTAAAAGAACTTAGGTTTTAGATGATTCATGCATCGTGTCTGGCATTCAGGTTATAGTTAAACGTCGTGAACAGTTCAAATCACTCAAAAGCGCCTTAAATGCAGACGCTAGATTTGGTTTAAAGTTTAATGGGTATAATTCGTATAATTATCAAGAAAACCGACTTTTCAATTCCACGTGTATTGTCACAAGTGATAATTTATGTGAATCATTATAGTATGTAATGATTGCAAGATGAGCTTATTATTTGGTGTGCAAATCAAGTACACAGTCTTTAAACTGCTGAACTGGTCGGATACACTCGCACTCTAAAAACAAATCTACGATTTGACTGACTAGTCAGTTTTGACTAGTCAAAACTGACTAGAATCTAGTAAAATAATTTGACATGATTCTAGTAAAACTGACAGAATTCTACTGAAAAAAATTATGGTCATTTTGACTAAAATTCTTGTCATTTTGATTCGGTTTGAAGAATCTTATCAAATTTGACTACATGTAGTAAGTGCCTATATATGATCTAATCTGACTCGATTGTTGTAGTCTGTACACCACATCAATTTCATCCCATGCAAAACAATGCTTTTACAGTAACATGCAAATGCAACCAAGAACTAAAAAGAAAATAAATAAATAATATAAAAACAAAAGCATGCGAAACAAGTAAAAATCAATTACAATGATTGCAAAACAAAAAAAGGTAACGTTGTATATGAATAAAAGCCACCGCACAAAGTGGATTTCTTCAGCATGTCGAGACAGTGATGGCGACGTACACATAGAAGCAGCAGACCGCCTTTAAAGGAAAGGCACATGGGGTCCTACCCTCATGCAAATTGGCGTAAAAACCCACTTGGCACCATTTAACGGAAACACAGTGAATTTCTACGATTGCCCTATATCCGAAATTAGACAGACGAAAGCACACCAGAATATCCCTGGGGACAGACAGACAGCGGGGGCGAATTGACGACACACAGCAAAGCATGATGTTGTCAGACTCTTAAGTGATGACGTCAATACATTTCAGACTGTGTGCGGCACAAAAATGACATCGTCATGCGCTAAGCATATATGTAATTGCATTATAAAAGATGTTTAAATTGTAAGAAGTCCATACTTACCTTTTATTTTTTCTGAATTGTTCTTACAATTTTGTTATTATCATTATATAATGATATGTAGTTTGTGAAATTTAGAGTGAATTTGACAGGGCTGTTAAATAGTTATGGTTTTTCTTATGAGGAACTCCGTCAGTTATATGATGACTGCGTAAACATCTTGCCACCGGTTGGTTTTGTACACATTTTTTTTTACCATTTTTGTTTTTCATCGAAAATGTTTCCAAACCTATCTATCAGTCTAAAACGA
>JZLH01S0067642.1:126595-136848 GCA_001188425.1 Eucidaris tribuloides
TTTCATTTGTAATCTGAAAATTGTCAGTCTCCCTTCAAGGTGTTGATGACATTGTTACTTGATATATCTGTCTCCCTCAGGGTCTTACTTAATTTTTAACCTACGATATGACAGTCTTTAATCAAAATGTTGTCAAGCTTATAACTCTGTCCAATGCAAAAGGTGGCGTCACACTGTCCCGAATTGAACAAGATGGCCACACGACTATGGAAATTTCAATTTCGCGCGAAGCTGGGCCGAAACACAGAGAATCAACATCCGAAGTTAGTACGATGCCTGCAGAAGGCCACACTATGGCTATACTATAGATGCTCTCTAGAATGGCCCGACGTTTATAAGATCAGACCCGAATTTGAAAATTTCCTTGATCGTGTGTCCAACTTCGGAACAGTGTGACGCCAGCAAAAAGGAAACAAATACAGTTTAATGATTGCTTCAAGGAAGGATTTGACAAATCTAAATGTGACCGTTAAAATAATTAAATACGCTATGCTCGATAGGGCGAAACACATGTCTGTTTCATTTATTCTCTCAGAGACGTTGGATATGTCTGATGATAGGTACACGTACACGCTACGTCAAAGATTTACTAGAGGAGGATTACCCGAACGCCAAGGTACTCTTCGTCAAAGACATGATCGTAAGGAATCCAAGGAAAGTTCGACATGGTTGCATCTGGTTACAAACATTCCTTCATCATCCGGCATCCAAAAAAGGTCTTCAGTTCAATAGAACGCATCTACGAAGATTACCCCTTGATAAGTATTAAGGATAAATACAAAGATATCTTCCACGAGACTGAGAGGTTTTACGAACACGTCCAGACGACGTTGGGCCAACCGCTGCCTCCGATCCTAGATGCCGATGACATCATCGCTCACCCCGAGCAGGTCCTGACGAAATATTGCGACGCCACGGGGATCGCGTTCACACCACAGATGCTAGAATGGTCGAACCTGGACGTGAGTCAACTGAACTGGCATTGCACAGACGTCGGGTTTATTGCAAATAAGGAGAGGGTTGCGGCCACCACCGTTTTGACAAACGCAATGAAGAGTCAGGGATTTGAAAAGGGTCAGTCAACGCCACCGGTGGAGGATTTGTCTGCTGACGTCATGGAATGCGTAGAACACGCCATGCCTGTTTACGAGAAATTGTACGCACTGCGTATCAAACCTTAGAAATATGTAGGCTACATGAAGAGCTTGCAAGCAAAGGGTGCTAAACCCACTTTTCGCGAAAAAGGAATTATTAGTGTACTTTGGCCAACCACTTGTCTAGTTACAGAATAAAATGTGGCGCTAAATTGCACAGACTAATACTGACAATTGTATGTTTTAGTGTTATTTTCCCATAGGCGCATGTACAAACTCCAGCAAAGAAATGTTGTTTTCTTCAAATTCAACAAAGTGGATTTAGCGCCCCTTGCTTGCAAGCTTTTCATATGTATATCTCAGCATAACTGGACCATGGATGTCTGATTTTAAGCCCAAGGTGCCAATTTCTCTAATGTGAATTTTTTTTCAAGGCTGAAGATCAATATTGGTGACTGACTGTAAAATAATTGCAAAGCAAATGTGTCAAAGTGAAAGACTTTCGTATGCAGCTAA
Source organism: Eucidaris tribuloides (assembly GCA_001188425.1). Classification (NCBI taxonomy): domain Eukaryota; kingdom Metazoa; phylum Echinodermata; class Echinoidea; order Cidaroida; family Cidaridae; genus Eucidaris; species Eucidaris tribuloides. Next base: position 128,206 of record JZLH01S0067642.1, read on the forward strand.
GAATATAAACTGATAAATACGCGTGAATTCTATGCAGGTGCCCAATATCGATAATTGCGTGACGATTGCGTGCATATTTGGACGTGGCACGACGCCCTGTGATTGCACTGTAAATGCACGTATTTAGCAGCTTATCACATTCTACGCATGTATAGCCTTAAAAATTATCACCATATTTAATAAATGTGTATGGTCATTTGAAGATATTTCATCTTATCTCACTTAAGGAAGATGAAAAGTTGACCAATTTTTAAGTATGCAGATTTAAAATAGCATTTCCTTAAAGTTTTGCATACATCAAATAGAAAGCAAAAATTAAAGCACATCTTCGCGTGAGCGAATCTTAAAAATACATTCTTAAGAACTACGTCTGTTGCGGTACAAATTGTCGCCACGTCACAAATACTTTGTCGCCGGCGACAATTTGTGACAATTTTTGAAAAACCGGACTGCACAAATTGTCGCCACCGGTACAAATTGTCGCCGGCGACAATTTGTGCGCGGAGTTGACGTCACAAATTGTCGCCAGCCATAATCAAGGCATGTTGCGTCGTAAATTAAATTGTTTGTGGGTATATTGGTATGTGTGTGTGTGTGTGTGTGTGTGTGTGTGCTTGTGTGTGCTAGCACGTGTCTGTTTGTGTATCTATTTGTCTGATCGTGTGTTTCTGTCTGTGTGTTTGTCTGTGTGTCTCTGTATGTGTATATCTGTGTTGCATGTGTTTGTTTGTGTGTCTGTTTGTGTCTGTATGTGTCTGTGCGTCTGCATGTGTCTGTGCGTGTCTGCATGTGTCTGTTCTGTTTATGTGTTTGTGTGTATGTGTGTTTGTATGTTGTGTCTGTGTGTGTCGGTTTGTCTATGTGTCTGTCTGTGTCTGTATGTGTCTGTATATTTGTCTGTGTGTGACTGTGAGTCTGTATGTGTGTGTCTGTATGAGACTGTTTGTATGTCTATGAGATTGTGTGTCGATCTCTGTGTGTGTCTGTGCATCTGTATGTTTCTGTGTGCGTATCTAAGTGTTTGTATGTGTCTAGTCTGTATGGGTGTTTTCTATTTGTGCGTATGTCTGCGTGTTTATGTGTTTTTCTCTGTATTTATTAGTCTGTGTGAGTCTGTGTGTATCTGTTATGTTTGTGTGTATGTGTGTATGTTTGTCTGTGTGTCTGTTTGTGTGTGTGTGTGTGTGTTTGTCTGTATCTGTATGTCTGTCTGTATGTGTATGTTTGTGTGTCTGCATGTGTCTGTATCTGTATGTCTGTCTGTATGTGTATGTTTGTGTGTCTGCATGTCTGTTTGTGTATGTGTGTCTGTGAGTGTATGTGTCCTGTGTCTGTATATGCTTGTGTGTCTGTATAGTTTGCATCGGTGTGTCTACGTGTGACATGTCATGTGTCTCTGAATATGTCTCTGATTATGTCTGTATGTGTGTTTGTGTGCTTGCCTGTGTGCTTGTGTGTGGCTGTGTGTGTCTGTATGGGTGTCTTTGTGTAGTGTTGTGCTGTGTGTCTATGTGTCAGGGTGTGTCTGTGTGTCTATGTGTATGTGTGTGTCTGTGTGTGTCTGTGTGTCTATGTGTCAGGGTGTGTCTGTGTGTCTGTATGTGTCTGTGTCTCTGGGGTCTGCATGTGTGTATGAGTCTGTGTATCTGTGTGCGTCTCTATGTCTGTTTGTGGCTTAATGATTTTGTGTGTTTGTGTATGTCTGTGTCTGTATGTGTCTATTTTATGTGTATGTCTTTGTGTTTGTGTGTCAGTGTCTGTGTGTCTGCCTGACACTCACAACCACACACAAGCTTACACAGACACAGGCATCCAAATACACACCATACACTTGTACATCCCCTTTCTGACACCAGATCAACTACCAATTCACACACACATGCACAAAAACAGACATACACAGCCATTCACACACATACAAGCACACGCAAACATACATACACGCAGATACACAGAGACGCACACATATACACATAGACATTTGCAAAGACAAACACACAGACACATACCGAGACACAAACAGACATTCATACACAGACACAGACAAACACACAGACATACAATATTACACATACAGACACAAAGTCGCATACATGTACATAGATTGCATACAATGCACACACCAGACAGACACACAGAGATACACAAACCCCATATACATAACGCATAAACCCAAACCCACGCACTACGAACTCAAAGACACATAGAAACACACGCCGACACACACACAGAAACACACAGACAAAAACAAACACATATAGACACCAAAAACAGATACTCAGGCAAAGACAAATATAGACACACAAACAGACACAGAGACAAACACGGGGACACACAAAAAGATGCATACACACATGCACACAGACTCATACAGTCACACAGATACAAGCAGACACACAATTAGACACAGGCAAACACACAGACAACAGACACATACAGACACGAACACACAGGTAAACACAAACACATAGACATACAAACAGACGCACACACAGCCAAACAGACACACAGAGACACACAGACATATACAGACACAGACACACATACCACACTTATAATAATTAATAAATAATAATAATAATTAATAATAATATAATATAATAATAATATATAAATAATAATAATAATTAATAATAATAATATTCCATATTTTATTCGAAATAGAGAGACATTACAAATAGAAATCTTCCGAAATTTTCATTTTGCCCAATTGATCATGGGCCCGGCAGCCACTGAGCAGCGCCAGAGACACACAGACACATTCACACGTAGAAACACATACACAAGCAGACACACAATTAGACAAAAAAGCAAACACAGACACTGACACACAGGTACACACACAAATAGACATACAGACACACATACACATACAGACAAACACACATACACCACACATGCAGACTAAACACATACAGACACACGAACAGACACATTCACACACAGACGAACACAGACACATACACACGGACACAGACTCATACAGATACGCACAGATTCACACACAGACAAACACACAAACACCTACAGACACAAACATGCACTTACAGACAAGCAAATGCATACAGACATGCAAACACAGACAAACATACACAAACACACATACAAACAGACACACAGACACATACAGACAAACGCACAACACATAGACACACAAACAGGCAACAGACACGTACTGACTAGACACATACAGACACACGAACAGACACACTCACACACAGACAAACAGACAGACTAACACAGACACATACAGACAAACACACAGACATACAAACACACAGACAGACAGACTCACACATCTTTAGTGAGTGGCGACAATTTGTGACGTTGGCGACAATCTGTGCCGCTAGGTTTTTTTTTCATGGCACAAATTGTCGCCAGTGAGGCAAAAAATTGGGATCGACAAGAGCGTCACAAATTGTCGTCGGCGACAATTTGTGCCGCTACATACGTCCTTTAAGCCAGAGGTTTTTTTTAAATAAAATGTAATACATTTATATTAGTTGTACTACAAAATTTATCTTCTCTGTCAGCATTCTTTATTCGTAGTGTGTGTGAGTGATGATCATCCAAGCGTGTAAAATTTCCTCATAGAATATGGGTATTTTCTTAAGTATTATTTTATTAAGTTAAGTAACTAAGTATCATACATATTAACATAATAATATTAAGAAGTACAGTGTTTATTAATAAAATCTCTTGTGGCATGATGCTTACATCAACGTCATGTGCATAGTCTTAGCTTTCAAATGCCGTTAGTTTTGTTTAATATGCTTGTCTTAATCTTGAGATATGTTAATTTAAATACCAAAGGGTAAAATCACAATTGTGCCACTTTAACTACAGATCCGAGTAAAAGTGACACAATCGTGATTCCACCCTTTTGTTGTGTAGAACATATCTCCAGATTAAAACAAGCAAATTGAACAAAACAGATGACATTTGAAAGCCAAGACTTTGCCCGTGACGGTGATGTAAACATAGCGTCACGGTGATGTAAACGATGGCACCACATTGATCAAGGGCCGATCCCACCATCACGATTCGCGCCACGATTACAATCGTGGTCTAAATCGTGGAGTAATCGTGGTGATCCAATCAAATCTTGCAATCAGTCGTGACAAGCGTGTTGATCGTAGCAAATGTTTGGACGTCCAAAAAATTCTCTGATCACCACGATTGATTGTCACTCATAATTATCGTATCAAATCATAGCAAGGCGTGGAAGATCACATCTCATCGTGCTTGTTGATGGTGGTGATCGGGATCAGATGGCAAACACCATGCCCGCATTATATACCAGACAAGATTGAATGTGATTCACTTAACGATCTAAACTTGAAGAGCGCAAATCTACTAAATATGTCACCCAAGGGTATCGAAATGTGAAATTTGAGAGAACACGATTAGCTACGAATGGCCAATCGCGGCGAATGTACGGATCGCACGACAATGGGAACGACGCATTACAATTACTACTACAACTACGTTACATGGAAGTGAGACTACTATAACAATAATGTGCACAGCGTTAAAAACTGATAACACTTTGACGTCAAGTCCAAAGTTCATGTTGAACAACGATGGCGTAATTTTTTTCTAATACTGTGATATGAGCAGCTAAATATAATGAACCGTCGCAAATAGTACACACGGGCATACAAATGTCAAGTCCAAGGTTCATGTTGAACAACGATGGTGTAATTTTTTTCTAATACCATATGAACAGCTAGATATAATGAACCGTCGCAAATAGTACACATGGGCATACAAATGTATTTTCAGTTATTTCTCAAAGGATATATCCTGTATGGTTTTAGATTTTCCTAGTTGTTTTGAATATTATTGGAGGACTGCAGGTAAGCCATTGACGGGGACTGCCCGAGCCAAACATTCGTTCTGTAGATTTTCCTTGTTGTTTAATATTGTTAATATTATTGGAGGACTGTAGGTAAGTCATTGACGGGAACCGACCGAGCCAAACGTCCGTTCTGTAGATTTTCCTAGTTTTAATATTGTTAATATTATTGTAGGACTGTAGGTAAGTCATTGACGGGGACCGACCGAGCCAAACATTCGTTCTGTAGATTTTCCTAGTGGTTTTAATATTGTTAATATTATTGGAGGACTGTATAGGTAAGTCATTGACGGGGACCGACCAAGTCAAACATTTGTTCTGTAGCTATTTTGGTACGATTGCCCTACAAATTTTCCCCCTTTTCTACTTAGATCAATCAGCCCCAACCAGACACATAATCGTCAAAAATCCAACAGACCCACTGGGCATTACTGACATGCCCGACTTACTATCGACTATTCAGTCAAGTCTATTTAAAACACAGACCTGTTATTCGCTGAATGCCCCTAACAATATCTTTGAGAAAAATTTTGTATTTGAAGTTGTAAGCGTAGAATCCGTTGGTGACTGGTGAGCAAATGGGTCTACAGCCCATCCACAAATTCAAGTATTCAACCTTATATTAATTAATGGTTTATTCGGGCATGACAGTGAACAAAAGTTGGGTGTCTGTTTTGTTTCATTTTATCTTATGTATTCGCCCATGTCTGTGGAGGTTGCTGGAAGTGCTCGACTTTTTTCTTCACCGAACTCTAAAATCAAATGAATTTTTCCTCACGCCATTGATTTCAGGTCGGTTTCGTTCACCATGTCTTCCGCGACAGTGAGCTCTCTCAAACAAGCCCGTATCATGATATGGAGTCCACCTCGCTGTGTCTCCACGGCGTTCGCCCGTTCGATGGGGGCTCGAGGTGATACCGAAGTCTTCTGGGAGCCCTACCTAATGTGCTATAATTATGGTCCTGAGAAGCAAACGAAATGGGAGGACCTAATAGCAAGTATGAATACTCAATAGCATTTGACGTTCGTTCTCAGAACGTTCACTAAAGTTTTTGTCGATATTTTTTTCTTCGATTTCCCCCTCGTATTAAACATTTGACTACACCGTGTAGTGGTTTCACGAGCTCTTTCCAATAAACATCAGGACGACGTAATGTAATGCTGTAACTTCATTTCAATGCCCTCTGAACGTTAGGTCAGTTGGAGCTGTGGTGCTGCAGCATTCGAACTAGATTTGTTCTCTGTTTGTTCCATGGGCGTAAATCCGTTCCGAGGAGTGGGGGGGGGGATGATCGATGAAATTTCCAAATTTTGGCCCAACATTTTTGGGGACACCCCAAAATCAAGTGCTATTTCTTGAAAAGGGGACACCTACAACGTGCAAAAATACCACTATCTCTACCCGAAAATTGGCATATAGCTTTTTATTGTGATTACATTTTAGACCTTTCACATAATGTGTTCTCGATCTTTTTGCTGTAATATAAAAAGACTAGATATCATAGCATTAGATTTTGTAGTTGGGTTTTCATGGCCTATATCAATGAACGCGCGAGCGAAGCGAGTGAGAAAATTTTTAGGACCTGTGAGAATGCATGGTGTCTAATAACATCTTATAAAAGTGGAAAATGTTTCTGAAATGTCTCAAATTCAGAGACTGAAAAGACCTCCAAACATAATATATGAAAAATTGGCGAGCGAGCCTGAAAAAAAAATAAAGTAAGTTGCTCTAAGTCGTTTCAAATTCAGGGCACAAAGTAAAGAGGAAAATGAGGCATTTAAAAAAATCAGTATCACTCATACAAAAGGCAGTAGCGGTACCTAAATTAGAACAGGTGCCTCTAAAATGTGAAAAAAGGCCATTGTCACAGGGGAGGCTTATCAGAGGTGGAAAAATTGACAATTGCTAAAGAAATAGATTGCGCTCCTTATGTCCTCTGTGAAAATATCTGAGTTTGTCTTTCTAACATTTGTTGATTAATAAATGTTCAATTAGGCCTACTTTTGCGTTATCTGTGCTCTGATAGGGCAGGGGCGGTAACCGGGGGGGGGGGACGCAGGGGGCACTTGCTGTCCACGCCCGCCCCCAAAAACAAAATCGGATAGGAAAATGTGCCCTTTTTCAATGAAATGTCCCTTTGTGAAATGACACTTTTTTTAATCTACTCTTTTTTGTCGATGAAGGCAATTCTCCCTTATTATTAGGTTATTTTTTTTCATGTGTCATTCATTTTCTTTCTTGTTTGGGCGCCCCTGACGGGGCGCGGACACGTATTCAGTACAGAGAAGATATAATTGGTAAATTATGTTCAATGAACATTTCGTGCAGAAAAAGGGCATTGCATCTAATCGTAATACCCTCGTTGGGGTAGTAAAATTAGGCCCTCCTACTGTTTGCCCCACTACTGCCCCCCCCCATTTCACTTAAAGGCAAATAATACCATTTTTCTAAGTTAAATGTGCTTTCTTTTAGTTTGTTCCCATACTGAGTGAAGTGGAACCTATTTGAAATAAGCACATTCGTCACAATGTGATTTTCTTGTATCTTTGTTGTTTATTCTTTGTATTTTGCCCCTGACTCACATCGTAGATTAAAGAGAATACTTCCAACGAAGGGGCACATTATGTGCCTAAAAATGGCATTTGACCTCTCACCTATAAGTGCTTTCGGGGTTGGTAGAAATTGGGCCCTCTCCATCTTTTTCCTTGAAAACATGGCCCTATTTTATGTGCTCTCCAAGCGGTAAAAAGTGTTTTTCGTGAGGGAAATTTCCGACTGTCGCCTTTTCATCTGGTCAACAAAGAAACACACTTCTCAAGGAGAATGCCCCTTTTTCTTTAACAGAACTTCGCATATTCACAATGTGCATCATGACTGTGTAATTCATAACGAAACTACGTGTTTAATCATCTCTGCCCCCTTTAAGTGTTTGCTCATTGATTCGTATGGATCCCTTTGATCTATATGTTCTTCATCTATTTAACACACTGCAAAAAAAATGAGTTGTAATTAGCGCCAGAATAGACCACAAAGCGAGTTTTACAACTTAACATTTCCAATTTTTTCAAAACCGCTCGCTTGCTACGCTCGCTCGCGGAGTAGATATATTTCATGTTTCAATGATCAGAATTTCCTTCCCTTCTTACATTACCGCGAAGAACAGCTTACTTCAAACAGAAAAGTTTGATCTAAACGGATGTTCTTACTTCTTAATTTTTAAAACACTACCAAAAAATTCAGAGCTGTAATTAGCGCGAGAAAAAACCACAAAGCGAGTTTTACATTAACATTTCCAAATTTTTCCAAACCGCTCGCTCGCGGAGTATGTGTATACACTTCACATGTTTTAATGATCGGAACCCACTTCAAAAAGTTTTTTTTTTAAAGTTACATTGCTGCAAAAAAACAGCAATTGCAGGCTGAACCTAATCTGATGTGAAAATATCTGCATGCGCCCAATGCCCCTTTTTGACATATAAGTGCCCTTTTTTTGTCTTTTGCCCCCCCAAACGAAAATACCTTCCGCCGCCCCTGGAATAGGGATATGGATAGAATGCCCATTTTGGACCAATGGAAAATCGTTAGTAATGAACATGAATGAGAGATATTAAACTGGAAACATCAGGATATTCAGATAACAATATCTTTAGCATTTAAAAAATATATAAATGTTAGTAATAATTGAATAAACACAAAAACACTTATTGAAAAGTGGAGGTATATTTGTGCAGAACATCCCCACCTTCCCGAAAAGTGGTGGGATATATCCCTCAATCCCCCTCCT
>JZLH01S0067649.1:4445-16517 GCA_001188425.1 Eucidaris tribuloides
CTAAAACATTTCAAAGTAGGTGGAGAACATTTTTGTTACCCCAAAACAGCTACTGTATGTTTTGGCAAAAAATATGCAAAAATTTGATTTTTTTCTTTAAAAAATGGTGAAATATACAGGGTTCTAGGTTGCAAAAACTAAAAATAAAGATACTTATACCATAGAAAAGACCTATATTCATTGATGAATAGGTAATTTTCCCCGCTTAATATGTTTGCACACAGTCAGTGAAGTAGTGGTCAAATCTTGATCTTGTCATACATACTTGTAGTATGAAAATATAATTTTATTTTGGACTATGTACACTTACGTCAAAAGTCAAAGGTCATAGCTTATTAAATATGTAAGAATAGCCAATTACAAGTTCCGTTCAATGACTTGTAATGTAAGACAAATTTGGATCTTCAAGTATGTATGCCAAAGGGCAAAGTTCACACTTCATTAAATATGCATATGTACCCAGCGAGGGGATGCTATACATGTACATTGCGTTGTCCTTATTATTATTATTATTATTATTTAATGTTATAGGCTAATGATTATTATTTTATTTGACATTAAAAATTATATTCCATTTCTATTTTCAGAGGGTTGAACATGGATAAGCAAAAAGTGAAAAAGAGAGGAGGAGGAGGTAACCGATGCATCGTATATGGATGTGGGAATATTGCCCGTCACGGCTATTTCATGCACAAAATGCCAGGAAAGATGCCCTCTGGAACCGAATCATTCACAGCCGTCCAACGGAAATGGATATCCTTCATCGGGCGAAAACGGAAATTTGTTCAGAAGGATGCTCGGCAATATTCAGCTATCACTGTATGCAGCGGACATTTCAGAGCAGAGGACTACGTGGTGACGTCGGTTGTGATGTTTGCGAAGGGGCTTCGATCTCATAGGCCAAAGCTGAAGGAGGGGGCCGTTCCCAGCATTGACAAGGCAGAGCATCCTTTCTCCTTCTCCTTTCCGGTCTCTAGAGCATCACCAGCAGTGTCATCAGCATTGGTGTCATCTATGTCATCAGTATCATCAAGTTCATCAACAACGTTTACCTCGTCAGCCTCATCATCATCCTTGGATAGTGCAAAACAGCCGTTTCCGTCAGACAGCTTCTTGCTTTCGCCACCCTCTCAGTCCTCTTTGGTACCTTCATTGTCTACAGGCACATCAACAACAGAACGTACTCGCTCTACCACGACCGTTGCCAGCTGTTCAGAACCTACATATTGTTCCCCTGCCACACATGAACAACTACCCCCTTCTAGTTCTCTTGGGGATGAGCCTGACAAACCAAAGGGAAGTCGCATGATATCCATACACTTCAGAAAGAGAGCAAGAAATTCAAGTGATTCCCAGAGTCGTCTTGTGGATAAGCCTGGCAAATCAAAGGGAAGCCACAAGAAATCCATCAGAGAAAGAGTAAGAAATTCAAGGAATCTTCCGCGTTGTCTTATGGATGAGCCTGGTAAACGAAAGGGAAGGCGCAAGGAACCCAGAGAAATAATACATGTAAGAATTTGAGCTTTAATTGGTCAATTTATGCTGGAAAGTTATTTAACATCATTAATTCAAATTTTTGTCTAATGAAAGCAAATTTGTACGTGGACATTTATGACATAGTCCACAGTTCAGCAAGCTTTGTACGCAAGTTTTATCATAAATGATCAATAAGTCAAAGAATTTTGTACAGAAAGTCATGGAAAAGTCAGGGAATTTGTTACAATTTTACAATGTCTAAACCCTGTCAATGCGGTATTGCAAGTACCTAAAAAAAAAAAGTTCTTAAAATAGTCACTGTCATCACCACCACCAGGGATGAAGCAAAACTTTTCTGAGTGGTGGAAATTTTGGCACTGCCCAGACCATGGGAGCGGAGCGTAGTGACATCGGCGGGGGTTAACACACACAAAAAAATCATTGGTAATGAAAAATAGTGCCAGCTATAAGCGGGAGACTGGTCTTTCGCCCGGAGTGCCGGGCGAAAACTTTGGGTAGTGGGCGGCCCTGCCTGGTGCCGCCCGGCATAGCGACAACCCTGACCACCACCACAGTATCTACAATTTCCAGCTGCAACACATGGGGCTTGAATTGCCGTGATATTGTTGCATATCCTGCACACAAAGGAATGCGCTTATGCGCTGTGGTGGGATGCGCACTGATATTAGAAAGTTTTATCTTGATGGGGGGTTCTAGAGCCATGATATCTTCATGTATTTTGCATGCGCATAATCGTGCTGTTGTACCTATATTAGATGACCAGGAATATCAGAAAATATTAATATATCATGTTATTATTACAATTATTATTATAAATATTGATAAACTTGTAGTCGCCTGGCAGTGGCTGACTGATACTAGTTTTCTACCCAAATAATAGTATCAAACTAACCATTTTTTACATGAATGACACTTTATCGTTCTTTATGTGTTTGCTTCACTTAATTTACTGAGTTGGATGTAAATTCTGTTGGATAAGCCGAATAACACGTTTTGCGATGAATAAAATCAGTGGCTGCCATTTTCAGACTTGTTGATTTGTTGAAGATTGTGTTTAATTTCAGTTTCGATAATTTTCTTGTAGATTTAGATAATGATGATACATGTAATATTCGGTGGACACAGAAAATATTGTACTCCATGTGATTATATCAGACTTGTCTGACTCATTCGATAATTGTCACTACACTATTTTCTTGTGTCTACCTTAAAGCCATCCAATATTATATAATTAGTTAGATAACACTTGCAATTTTTATGCATGTAATTGAATTGTTCTCTGGCTAAGGGTGAGCTGGAGAATATTGATGTGGCTTATTCTTTGTATTTTAAAGTAGGCAACGAAGCATTAAAGGCAAGGTTCACCCTGACATCAAGTTGGTTCTAATAAAAGCAGAACAATGAGAGAAACATATTTGTGAAAGTTTGACGAAAATCCACTGAATAATAATAGAATTATATGAGGTTTCAAAGTTGTAAATTTGTGACAGATGTGACGATGTCACATGCGAGCAGCTCCCCATATGTTATGTGATGTAAATTCCATGAAAGTGCCGTTTTCTCAGAAATTTTAAAATGATGTAACCTGTGCATTAAATATATTATCAGAAACATTATTTCATACATGCTTCTATGGAAAACCCCCATGAACCATTAAAAAAGTGCAATTTCTGGAATTTATAGTACATGACAGATTGGGAGCTGCTCGCATGTGATGTCACAAACTTGAAACTTTGAAGCCTCATAACTCTCTTATTCTTTGGTGGATTTTCGCCAAACTTTCATTAATATGTTTCTCTCATTGTTCTGCGTGTATTAAAACCAACTTGATATCAGGGTGAACCTTGCCTTTAAACATCAGCTCCCCGGAGTGACCCCAGCACTGAGCTACACAGACTTCGTTTCAACTGGAGTTGTGAAACAAACTTATTTTTAACAACATTTACAGCCTATTATTCCTTCATAAAGAGTTAACCCAATGACTACGATATTATATAAATTCCCATAGGTTTTGTACAGGGCCCTTCTGGTTCCCGTAAGCAACGGGTTAAATAGCAGTACTAATGTTTTGTATACGAAAAGGCAATAAAACAATGTAGAACAAAATAGATGTATACAGATGAACGAGTGCAAGTTTGCGAGCAGTTTGTGTATACGTGTTGGAAATTGCATTTTTCTCCTTTCCAGTAAAAGAGATATGATTTTCTTCCTATCCATATATCATTTTTCCATACATGTATTTATCACAAGTGAATTTTCTTTTAATGTTTCCGAAGACTTTCTTTGACTATCAATTTTTATGATGCTGAGTTATTTTTTTTGTGTTGTACATGTGAATGAGTTTATTGTATCAGGATCATGTCTGATAAACAAGTCTGGCACTATTGAAAAGAAGGGAGAAAAGTCTTCAGGTCTGCTACATTTCTTGAAAATGAATATTCCAAAAATTATGGCTGGCTAATATATTTATGTCGGCTCCAAGATGATCATGCAATTGAACATAAAGAAAATTGTATTGTAGTCAGGGGTTTTCCTTCAGTGGCTCAAGAGTTAAAGGCACAGTGAAAAATATTTGTTTCTCCAAATCCCAGTTGGGGGATGGGGGTGGGAGGGGTAGTAGTCCAAAATTTTGCCAGTTACGTCACCCACCGAAAAGTTGCCGTGCACACCACCCCCTTGTTTTTTTGCTTCCTTCATAAGTTTATTGGGGGGGGGGGGGGGTCACACGTAGCTACACCCCTGTGTTTAAATAAACCGGTACAGAAGAAAATGCCATCTAACAACCTTCAGCAAACTCAATTATAGTGAAATTATGGTGACTGTTAGACTTTGATTTGAATTTTTGTCTCCTAGACCGAGACAAACAATTCATAGCATAAAATATTTGTGCATTTTTCAAATTCTACATGTAGGTGATCTTCAGATTTCACCAACATGTCCTTCATTAATAGCCTAAGGGTATGAGTGATTGCTGTGTTGTAGGTGGGGTGCAATTGAGATTCCTTACCTTTCAGGGAATAATTTTGCTTCTAAAATTTGTATAGCAATTTTCAGTCAATCGCATATATTCAGTATACAATTCTACATAGTTCAATGTAAAAATCTGCTATGCATCTGCAAATTTGTGTAGCAGTTATGCTCAAAATGCATAACAAATTGCGATGCGATACCAGGAAAATTATTCCCTGCCTTTAATGATGCCAGGTTTGCAATGTCTGAAAAAAATGGGATGTCTTTACTATTTTTTTCTTTGTTGACTGTTTTGTTTTGTTGTGGGAGGGGTGCAAATGAGATTCCCTGCCTTTAAGTTTAATGTTGCCAGGTTTGGAAGGTCTGCACAAAATAATGTGTTGTCTTTACTATTTTTTCTTTGTTGACTTTTCTGATAGGGTGCAAATCAGATTCCTTGCCTTTAAAGGGACGTGCTGCTCGTAATCCATGTACGTTTATTTACCTTACGCTTGCCCTTATTGCAAGGCAGTGCGTAACACTGAACTCTATGCTACGTAGTGTAGAGTTCAGTGGTGCGTAACAACAATCATGGAGCTGCGAACAGAATTGCCGATGAGGATCAGTTGGGCCTAGTTCGCCTTTCTTCGGGTGAATACGTGCTGCATAGGGAATTGCACACAATTCGTGCGCGCTCGTTTTCCGAAAGTATACGGGCATTCCCGAATATTACCCGAGTCGGGCCAGGTCCAAACGCCCATGACTTGCGACTTTACGGTCCCTTTAAGTTTAATGTTGCCAGGTTTGCAAGGTCTGAAAACAATTGTGATGTCTTTATTATTTTTTCTTTGTTGACTGTAGATACTAAGCCCTACCAGAGATGAGGCTGCAGAACAGATGGACGAACAAGGCAGCGCTAAAACTGGAGATGCTGGTGAGGGGAGTGCTGTTGATGAGGCTGCTGGCTATGTGAATCAAGACGATGAGATGGATGATGCTGACATTGACGTAGAAGGAGATGAGATGGAGACCCAAGCTGAAGGTGCAGGCAGGCCTTTCAACTGGTCCTACTTTTCCTACTTTTTTATGAAGATCCTAATTTTCCTATATTTTTTCCCCTTAAAGATTGTGTCAGGGATGTGCAAGTCCATTACTTCCCTTCATTATCAATACCAAACGGTAGTTTAGTACTTACAAATGGTGTGTTGGAAGTCTGAGATCCATACGTCATGAATTTGTTGTTTTATGAGAAAAACTAATAGCGACATGTTACCAGAATGTTGTTCTTTCCTTGTGTTTCAATTTTGCTCAAACTGCGAATCGCGGTTACTGTGCACTGTAGCAAGACCAGCGCAGCCCTCTGATTGGTTAACGGTTATCCCCTGCGCGACCTTTGGCTAACGGCTGATCGTACCATTTTGGAACGGCATGTGCACGTTTGACGTCGCAGATTTTTTGAAATTGCTGGAGAGTAATTTGAAAAAGGATGAAGTTTAGCCGTCCAGATTTTCACCAAAACTCAATATTTTACTCCAAGTCTCTATGAGAGGTGTTTATTATATTAATCTTCACATTGGATATGATTTCAGCTGATTTGATTCGTAAAGATGTTTTTTGATGTGCAAATCAATGACACAATCTTTAAAGGTTAATGACATGAGTGGGGGTAGTCCTCAACTTGGGCTGAAACTACTCTAGAATCAAGTATAGGCCTACTATGCAAGAATTCTCCTATGAAAATCTTGTAGTCAAACATTGACTCATTCTAAAAAAAAAACAATGTCAATATCACTCGTAGAAGGGAAACCTGCTGTGTGGCTCTCTATGGGGCTTATTTTTATTGTCCCCGGATACAATTAAAATACTCCTACATTATGCTTGATTCTCCTTAAGTAATCAAAGTACAGACGAATTCTCCCCGGTGGGAGATCCACTCCTGCTAGTGTATAGTTGGTATATATTTCAACTCATTTGGTTCTTGAGGCATTTTCAAGTGTTCCCAATCATGTCACTCACCTTTAAAATCCTTATTTTCCTACTTTTCCCAATATTTATACTTTTTGTGAAGATCCTAATGTTCAGATTTTTCCCCTCCCCTAAAATTCCTTATTTTCCTACTTTTGTAAAAAAAAACAAAAAAAAAACTTTGCTATATAGGTTGAATATTTGTTTGGAGTTGAGTAGTCTTTACAGTTTGTTACTTAGAGTTTTGTAACTACTGTCATCACCTGTTTATGAAGGAAAATTACTTTCCAGCGACTTCTGATTTTTCGCCAATCTTAGAATTTTTTTCCACGTATTCCGCATGTTTCCATTTTCTTCATGGTTACTACTCCAAACATTACTTATACATGTAATTTTACCTAATATGACACGATACCCTGATAAAGTCGCACAACCTAAGGTTAAGGAGAGTGTGAAATATGAAGTGTGTTCAAAATCAACAGTTTTATGACCTTCACATGTTGTGAATGTTTGAATACTTATATTTTTCACCCAACCTACTTTTCTTTCAACGTTTACATTTCATAAGATGTGTGACTTTCTCAGGGTATATTGTGACAGGTCACAAATATACTTTTCTCCTATTTTGGTGGATTGAATCCTACTTTTCTCCTACATGTACTTTTTTGAGCATTTTGCTTCTAATTTTCACCTGCTTTTTCAACCAAACGGGTGAAGGTGATGGTAGTGGTGTCAATGGGACTGCTGGTGGTCTAACTGATGTCGCTGAGAATGCTGATGATGCTGATGTTGATATCGATGGAGTAGGAGATGAGGTGATGACCGAACCCCTTGCCAACATCAGCGTCAACGTGGACCTGGAGGTGGACGGGGATCATCCGACCATGCACATCAACTACCTGGAGAGGGTGGGAGGAGACGCAACAGGAGACACAGAACGGATATTGCTGCACGAGGATATACCCATCACAGAGGTATAATTCAACTTACGTTTTATTTCCGTTAAATAAAAAATCGTACAAAAAAAATATATAACAATTATAGGTAAAGGTAAAGGTGAGGGTTTTTCGTCTTGTACCACTGTAGAATAATGCTCACACGATGTCACACATTACCCCCTGATCATTGGACCCATGTCAAGCCCGCACATTATGCGCCACCTCCACTCCCTGGGGAGTATTCCTAGCCCAAAATATAACATTTAACAAGCGCTGTAGATAATTATAACATGGTTTATATTGATATATTCATTTTACTATCAGCACAAAAAGAAACATAACATAATGTTACATGTCTTTTGTAACATAAGGTAAACAAAATATAAAAGAAACTAAATCATATTACTAGTACTAGTAATAGCAATGAAATTATACTAAGGAAACAGATTGTCCATGTCTTGTGATTTTTTTTAATAATACAAAATAATGTGAAATAGAAAAGAGGGGTAGTAGTCCTCAGTGAGGGGAGGGGAGAGTAGTTCTAGAACTGGTACTCTTGTAACCCTAACATGACTGGGGAGGCAGCATAGTGCCCCACCAACAATTAATGTACTTATTTTGCACTGAATGAACATGATAATATCTGATATTAATATTATGAAAATTTGTTGAACACAATTACTGCAATTTATATGCAAATTTTGTTTAATGCATGTCAGGAAATGACAGTTGTTTTCATAATACTCTGTATTTCTGGTAAAAAAATGAAAATATATATGGAAAATGAATTGAAAACAAAATATTAAAACCACTTATGGATTAGAATGGTCCTGAGCCTTTAATGCTGCTGCATTTGGTCTGCAAGTTGACTTTGCTACCTCTGTTGAACACCCGAGTATCTTGCAGTACTGTGATGAGCATTTTCATGTGTGTGCAAAAAAGTTCATATTCATGCATTGTTACATTTAATTGATACCAACCTTGGAATACTGGTAATGACTGAGCACTGTTTTCTTTTGTTCTTGTTTTTGTTGTGATGTCAGAATCAGATTGGAGATGGAATGTACCACAGAGATGATGATGATGATGATGATGGTGATGTTGGTGTTGATGATGCTGAGATGCAGGAAGGCAGATGGCAATATGATGAAGATGTCGGTGATGATGGGAACTCCTACCTTGAGCAGCCGGAGGGCATCACGGGCATGGAGCACAACCTCATCGGCGACATGGTACCAAGCCAGGTGGACGGCATCGGGAATGATGGAATGATTGACAGCTGTCAGGCTGGATCCTCAACTCCACTCTTAGTTCCCAAGGAAGAGATCATAGATGATGAATATGAGGTAATTATACAGATCAACATCATTACAGCATTCACAGTGCATATTAGGCTTTATTACGACAACCAGAACTTAAGGTAAATGACATGATTGGGGGTAGCCCTCAACTTGGAGAAACACTATTCTAGAATCATATAAACTATGCAAAGATTATACTGTGAAAATTTTGTGATCAGAAGTTGATTCAATTTAAAATAACTTTTATCAGTATGACTTTTGACAGGCAAATCTGTTGGGTAGCTTATCTATGGATTAATTCTCTCGGGCTTCAAGAGAATGAACTGATGATATGTTCATGCTTGATTTTCCTTTAGTAAACAAACTCCAGACAAATCCTTCCAGCCAAGAGATCTACTTGAGCTGATGTATCATTGGTATATCTTTCAACCATTTTGGTTCTAAATGGATTCTTTATTTCTCCCAATCATGTTACTGCCCTTAAACCTGAAATGCCTATTTTCTATGTTATAGGAATTACAGTGTGTGACAATTTGCCACATAATCATTTTGTAAATTTATGATGACAGTATTGATTCATCATCCTGGGCCCCTGGGAAGACAAAAACCTTGTATCTCAAAAATGTTTTATTTTCAAGAGAGCCAAAAATACATGGCTGCTTAACACAGTTACAAATTGGATAGCAGTTGTTTTACATGGTGACAGTGCCTCTATTTCTGAGATATGAAATACCAAATTTCAACAAAACAATCTGACTGCCTAGCTAGAAGATGACATAAAATCCTCATTTTCAACCAAAATTGAGATACAAGGTTTTGTTATCCATGGGACATTATGTATAAATCTGCATGTCAACAGTCCACAGGCATTGCTTAGTGATGAACCAGAGTTGTACCCCTACAACTTGACCTTTTACATGAACATTTAATGTAAATGTAGAAAGCAGAAGTGATGACATCAAACTGTTTGAGACAATTGCCAAACCATAAGTCAGTGGAACTGCAGCTTTCCTGTTGGTGGAATCAACCAGTTGAGATGTGCTGCACCTGGTTTTACCAATGTCCACACATAATTCTGAACCAGAATGACATCAAAATTTGTTACTCCATTACACTTCACAAACCTTAGTTTTGGAATGCCATCACATCAATAACTGCACAACTTGTCCAAAATAAACAAATGTTTGATTAAAACCCCAATTATAAATGCATTGACATACATTCTGGCAATAATTGGTCTGGCACCCTAACCCTAAACCTAATCTTCACCCTGCCGTGAGCCCACAACCCACTGATAACCATAACTCTAACTACTTCCCTCTCACAATATCATCGCCAGAACATTTGTTGCCAGAGCATATATGTCATGGCACTCACATCCATAATGAAAAGCTCAATATGTAGCTTTGTTTTATGTTTTTTTTTTGGCAAAGTGAAGTTATTTGATGTGATGGAGGAGATATCAAGTTGATGTGTTGAAGCGTTGAAGTGTAAAGGCCATATGTTGTGATTGTACTGCCCCCCCCCCCTAAAAGTGAAATAAATGCAAAGAGTAAACAGAAAAACAATGAATTATTTGATATCTGTTGTAAATTGTTCTTGTATTGTTACTTTGCACCATCTTTACAGGTTTCGGTGTTTGTCTGACATGTGCAAGCCATGGAGTATACTTTTCTTAGCCTAGGATTAATTCTGAGGGTGTTAAAATTGACAACAATCTCATAAGTTTGAGTTAACCACCTTTAATTTTGATCATGATCATGTAAGATTTTTTATCTTTCTTGTGACTTTTAAAGAGTCTTCACTTTAACACAGAGGACGTAAAGTTGAAGCCATGCCGAGTTGTTTTACCCAAGCTTAAAGTCAACGAAGAACTCTTAGAGGTACTACATCAGCAAAATATTATTTCTATCGAAAATGCATGATATCCATATACAGTATGTTGATATGTAGCGTTCCTTATTTCCAACATAGCAGTAAAGTTGGTGATAATGATGATAATGATTGTGATGATGTAATAATAATAATAATAATAATAATAATAATATCAATATTAATGAAAATGATATTATTAGTATTATTAATTAACAATCATAATAGTAACATTAATGAAGATAATAATATGTTCTAGATTTAAAAAGAATCAGAAGCACATTCTGCAAAATAATTCCAAGGAGTAAAATTTGTGTTATGAAAGTTTGGAGGTTAAATGAAGTCACAATTAATTAGAACTTTTAAGTAGGCACACATTTAGTAATGATCATACGAATTTGAAAAATTTAGAGAATTTAAAAATTTGATAACATAAAATCAATTTCTCTTAAACTTTCACTGCTGTGTTTCCCTCATTGTCTGCTTACTATGAGCTTGAAATTTCCCTTTGAGTGCAAATATCAAATTGGTTAACGGTTTTTGAAGTTAGACACAATTTGCTGAGAGTGCTTTCTGCTTAGATCATTTGATGACGCCCTTTTGCCAGTAGGGCAAGAATATATTCATATCTGCCTTCTTATTTGTGTGATTTTTCTTAAACTTTTTCTCATGCATTTCCGAGATTTTTTTTCTTCTACTCAATTCAAGCTAACTATGATCCTGGAATTCCCATCTTAGTACAAATATCAAATTAACCAAAAGATTTTCAAGTTAGAGACAATTTACTGAATAGCGCCCTACTGCTTAGATCATATACCAGTGGGGCAACAATACAGTGTGTCTCAAAATGCCATCATTAGCAATTAGAAAATACTTTGTGATGTGATGCCTACATCAAAGTCAAGGGCATAGTCGTAGCTTTCAAGTATGCTATTTGTTCTGTTATATTTGTTTTGATCGCGAGATATGTTAAATTAACGACGAATGGGTAAAATCAATTGTACCACTTTTACTAGGGAAAAGGGCCTGATGCTATCGACTGTAGTAAAAGTGGCACACGTGTGATTTTCCTTTTCGTAGTTGACATATCTGGAGATTAAAACGAGCAAATTTAATAGAATAAACAGCATTTGAAAGCTAAGACTGATGTTAATGTACCACATCATAAAATTATCTTCTAATTGCCAAAGAGGGTGCTTTTGACTTGCACATTAATTATAGACACACACTGTATATCTAGAATGATAATGTTAATCCCCGTAGTATTATCTCTCCCAATAATTACACTAAAGTAAACACTCATATCACATTCATTTTATTTTTTAGAAACCAGTGATACTTGCGCCAGAGGACGAAACACGATATTCTACACGCGGACGATCGATTCGTACATGTCGCGTCATAACGCCTCCGGTATATGTTCGATTATATTGGTATCACCTTGCATTTGCACCCTGTGTTTCATTACCTGTATAATCTGCATGCTAACAATACATCATTTGTGACTGCTCAGCTCAAAACCAACAAAAAGTAGGCCAAAATTAATTTTC
>JZLH01S0067677.1:0-37076 GCA_001188425.1 Eucidaris tribuloides
CATGGAATGAAGATAATGGGAAGGGTTTTAGACAATAGACTTAGGAAAATAGTGAGGGTGGACTGGATGCAGTTTGGCTTTATGCCAGGGAGGGGAACGATGGATGCAGTATTTATTCTCAGGAGACTTCAGGAAGAGTACAGAGCGAAGGGAAAGAAGTTGTACATGTGTTTTGTTGATCTGGAGAAGGCATTTGATAGAGTCCCAAGAAAGGAGATAGAGTGGGCGATGAGAAAGAAAGGTTTACCGGAGGCAATGGTCAGAGTGATGATGAGTTTGTACGAAGGGGCTAAAACGAGAGTTAGAGTTGGGTCAGAGTTGTCTGAGGAATTTGAGGTGAAAGTGGGAGTGCATCAAGGTTCTGTGTTATCGCCACTGATTTTTGCAATTGTGATTGATGTGGTTACAGAGAATGCAAGAGAAGGTTTAATGACCGAGATGCTGTATGCTGATGATTTGGTTTTGATGAGTGAGACGTTGGAGGGAATGAGGGAAAAGTTCTGGAAATGGAAGATGGCTTTGAGAGCAAGGGTTTGAAGGTAAACCTTGGAAAGACAAAAATGATGGTAAGTGGAGCAGAAGAGGAAGTATCAGTGAGTAAGGTAGACCCATGCGGCATGCGTGGAAAGAGGGTGAGGGCAAATTCAGTGTTGTGTGGGAAATGTTGGAAATGGATTCATGGGAGATGCACAGGGATGAAGAGAGTGACCCCGAGGTTGGCAAGAGATTTTGTGTGTGGAAAATGTGAAAAAGGACCAGAAGAGATGGTGGAACATGTTGACAAGTTGTGTGATGAGGTGGAAACAGTGAAGGAGTTTACATACTTGGGGGACAGAGCGAGTGTGAGTGGAGGGTGCAGGGCAGCTGTGACAGCAAGGGCAAGACTTGGATGGGTGAAGTTTAGGGAATGTGGAGAGTTGTTATATGGGAAAAGATTTCCTCTAAAGATGAAAGGATTAGTTTATAAGAGTTGTGTGAGATCGGTGATGTTGTACGGGAGTGAAACCTGGTGTTTGAGTGAAAATGAGATGGGGATTCTGAGAAGGACTAAGAGAGCAATGGTGAGAGCGATGTGTGGTGTGAATCTGATGGACAGGAAGAAGACTGAGGTGTTGATGCAGATGTTGGGTTTAGAAGAGACGGTGGATCAGATGGCGAAGGCGAACGGAGTACGTTGATATGGACATGTGTTGAGGAGAGATGTTGATCATGTTTTGAGAAGGGCGCTTGAGTTTGAGGTGGCTGGCCAGAGGGAAAGGGGGCGACCGAAGAAGACATGGAAGAAGCAGGTGGTGGAGAAGTGTAGGAGGGTTGGGTTGAGGGAGGAGCATGCGCCAAATAGAGTAAAGTGGAGGGAGGGGGTGAAGGTGATTTCCAGTGAGTGCGAGGTGAATCCGGCCACCCCCGTAGCTTGGGGACTAAACCGGATTTAAAACCTGGATTACTACTACTACTATCCTTATCACTAAGGTTTGTAAATAAGAGTTTTATTTCATTTCAGTATTTATCTCCATTTAGCAGGGTAACCCTTTCAGTTTAGTAACTGCTGCTCTGCCAAGTGACCCTGCTCACAATATATACAGATAAAAGCATTTTGATCAACAAAAAATATACAGTAAAAATTCAGGTAAAACACACCTGAATACAGTTTCCCAAATTACTTTAACAGAACTAAACACAGTGCAATCATGAAGATATCATCAACCCCCCCCCCCCCAATCCTGGTTCAAACTGTATAATCACGTCATTTCATTAAACAAACAAAAAATATATTACACACCATTAAAATCATGATAACTTATCAATCTGAATTTACTTATGATTCTTCAGTAACTATTTGATTTTTCTACTTTGAACTGTAACTTTTTTCCTGTGAACATGTGAAGCATGATTTACAATTTTTGTTACCGATTTATAACGTATAATGACAAATGATTGAAAGAAAATTATCTATTTTTCAGTTTGTCCACTTCAGCCATTGAGACCCGTCTTCAGCGACTGGACCTTCTGCCCACCCTCCTCAGCAATCCCGACTCTTCCCTGAGACGCGGAGAAAGTACATCTATCCCACAATAGAGGGCTCCGATCACCCTCGTCTCATCTACTACTTCACGTTGTTACACAACAGTGGCACGGAGGCCAAAGGTCAAGCCATCCCTCCGGACGTGCATGTCAAGCTGCTGAAGAAGATCAAAGCTGCGGCCTCAGGTAAGAAAATTGTGCATCTCTCTCCAAGGAAATATTGGATTTTTTTTTTGCATGAAAGTTAAAGTCAATGAAGCATGGTTTGATGATTGATTGACTGATAAATTGGTGTGTTGATTAATTTATACATGATTAATTCTTTAAATGTACCATTAGCATAGTAAATTAATGTTTTGAAAAAGTGCATTTACATTAATAAAAATCTTCACAGTTAGGACTTTTACAAGATGTAGTGTAAATAATAATATTTGCAGAAGAAGTATTAGGACAGCAGTTTCATTGTAATATTAGTACTACACCAACTACTACTTGTAGTTAGTAGTAGCAGTGGTGGTGGTTGTGATGGTGGTGGTGTCGGTGGTGGTAGTAGTGGTGTCAGTGGTAGTAGTAGTTAGTTGGTTCATCTGTAGCACTTCCGTGACCGTTGAGCGCGAAGGTCCGTTTCTCGGTGGATTTGTCTTCTTAGAGGTCTAAATCAAAAATTTAGCGGGTATGCCAGTTGCAAAAGTGTGGGCGGAATTCAGGAGACCCAAAAATCCAAAATGGCCGCCTTGTTTGGCCTACAGCGCTGCTCAGAATATTGATTCTGGGGTTTTCGAGGTCAAGAAATCTGAATCCGAGGTCAATTTGATGATTTAACTTGGTCTTGTCCTTCAAATCCATGATGGCTGCCAATTTGGGGGTCACGGAGGTCAAATGTTCAATGTCATAGTATAGGCTTAATATTGGGCTATAATAAAAGCTCTGATTACTCTGAGTTTAGTGATGGGCAATTAGAATATTCGAAATGTATGCTTAGTATTCAGAGGAAACATTTTGTTGCACATATAATTACCCCAAATCCAAAATGGCCACCGGCAGCCATTTTGAAAATTACATTTTCGTTAGTTTTTCCAACAAGTAGCTCAAAGTAAGGGTTTGGAGGTTTTAGTGGTCAAAGAGTTCAGATTCAATGTCGATTTGATGATTTGAAATAGTTTTGGCCCTCAAATCCTAAAAAGTTGGCGATTTAGAGGTCACAAATAAGGTAAATTCTTGAATTTCAACTCATAAAATTCACAAAAAATTCAAACTCCACACTTTTAGTGAAAGCCATGATAACATTGAATTAGAGGTTTTATATTTTATTTCCCAATTTATCCGTTTTGGTAACAGCATGCATCATTTTTTCTGAGTCAGTGTGTAAATAGTGGATCATGATGGGATTAGTGGAAATGACCCAATGAACGAATAGATGGGTATGAATAATTTTACAGAAACAGACATTACTCAATTAAATGAATTCCCAACTAATCACACTAAGTTGTATTATTAAGGCACTGAATGAGATATTTTGGCCGATTAAGCAATTGTGTATGTTTATACACTTCAGTGATGAAAGTGAATGAGAATCAACAGACCTAGTTGGACGGTAGCATTCTGCTTATCGTTAAAAATAAATTCAGGGTAAATTCATTATAGTTCTACAGAAATAACAAGCACATCAGTGATGTGGTGCTCATCTGGCATCTGGTAAAAAAATTCAAGCAATTTTTGAATTTTCACCAAGGTAACTGTAATGAATAAATAACAAGTGTATTTGGAAATCGAAAATTGCAGGAAAGAAGCACTTTTAGCATGTTTAGTGGTTTTCAAATAAATTTTGCATAAATTAGCATAGCTTATTTTCTGGACAAAATTTTAACATTCCACAGAGAAAGTCTGTGTACCTCATGTACCTCTACCAGATGAAAAAAAAATCAAAATCGTCGGACAAATGAGGGAGAAAAAGCATATTTGTGATTGTCGATAAATGTCACATAAATAAGCGTAAGTAATATCAGAGACAAAATCTAAAAATTCTGTGCAGCAGTTTAATGCACTTCATGTACCTCTACACCTCTACCTGATGAAACACACACCCATACACACAACAACAAAAAAATTGGTTGACAAATGAGGGAAAAGAAGCACTTTTTTGTGATTTTCGAATAAATTTAACATACATTAACGCAGATAATTTTCTTTCCAACATTTTAAATTTCCGTGTAGACGTTCGACGAACCTCATGTAGTCCTATACCAGACGAAACAACAACAAAAAATCAAAATCCTTTGACAAAATAATGAGGAAGCATTTTCAGTGATTTCCGAATAGATTTCGCATAAATTAGCATAAATATTTTTTGGCAAATTGCAGAATTTTATGTAGAGGTTATTCGGTTTACTTTATCTAGCTCTACCAGATTAAAAAACAACATTGGTTTTAATAATAAAGCAGAAGCTTTTTTTGTGATTTTAGAAAAATGCACGTAAATTAGCATTTTCAATGAATTTCACAATTCTGTATAGAACTTTTAAATCCCCACCTAGTGCTATCGTATATAGAGTGAACGGAATTGAAATCCACTGGCGTAAATCCCGGGGGAAGGGGGATATATCCCCCCCCCCACCGTTTCGAGGCGGAAGGGGGGTGGCCTGTACCATCATCCCCCCACACACACACACTTTTCAAGAAAAAAAATTATATTTTTTTATTAATTGATCATTGATAATATTGCTACATAGTGAGAATTTCTCCTGAAATGCCTTTAAAATGCTTGAGATCGTCCAATTTTAATTCTAAAAAAACTCAAAAGCTCCTGGCTCGGTCGCTTCGCTCCCTCGCTTACACTTTCTTTTAATAATTTGAACATTTTCGGCCCGAAAAATTCCTGCGTATGGTCTTGTTTCAAACGTATTATCCACTACATGATAGTATAGTTATAAACAATCATTTTGAAATGTGTAGTTCCTCCGACTTTTAACTTATATTTTTTTTTTCAAAACGTTGGTTTCAGAGTGTAGTATTATTTTGGCAGACAGAGACTAGCAATCTTAACTGCCCGAATTAAAGAACACTGTCGTAAATTGGGAGGAGGGGAATTGGGGGATATATCCCACCACTTTTCGGGAAGGGGGGGGGGTGATCTGTACAAATATACCTCCACTATAAGTATTTTTTTTGTGTGTTTATTCAATTATTACTAACATTTTTATATTTTTAAATGCTAACGATAATTTCCAGTTTAATATCTCTCATTCATGTTCATTACTTGTCTTACGTGTTTTCTTTTGGTCCAAATGGGCATTATATTCATATCCGTATTTAGTGCAGATAACGCAAAATGTAGGCCTAAGGAAACATCTTATTATCAACAAAAAGTAGAAAACAAAGTCAGATATTTTCACGTGAGGACATAAGGAGCCCAATCGTTTTGTTTTCAGTTAAAACAATTATCAATTTTTCCACCTCTGATATGCCTCCCCTTTGACGATGTGACGATGGCCTTTTCTCACATTAGGCACCTGTTCTAATTTACCTGTCGCTACCGCCTTTTGTTAAGTGATACTGGGTCTTAAAATGCCCCCTTTTCCTCTGTAATTGGTGACCCAAATTTGCTCTAACAAGTTAGAGCAACTTACTTTAATTTTTCTCAGGCTCGCTCGCTACGCTCGCTCGCATTAATATTTGATATATTATGTTTGAAGGTCTTTTCAGTCTCCGAATTTGAGACATTTCAGAAACATTTTCCTTTTTTATAAGATGTTATGCATTCTCACAGGTCCTAAAAATTTTCTTGCTCGCTTCGCTCGCTCGGACATTGATATATTAGGCCATGAAAAACCCAACTGCAAAATTTAATGCTATGGTATTTACTGTTTTTTATATTACAGCAAAAGATCGAGAAACACATTACGTGAACGGTCTAAAAGCTACATGCCCATTTTGGGGTAGAGATAGTGGTATTTTTGCACGTTGTAGCTAGGTGTCCCCTTTTCAAGAAATAGCCCTTGATTTTTGGGTGTTCCCAAAATTTTGAAATTTCATTGATCATCCCCCCCCCCCACCCACTCTTCGGACCGGATTTACGCCGATGTTGAAATCGGACAAGAAATGACGAAGAAGAAGCATTTTGAAATTGTGGACGGACGACGCCACGACGGATGCTAGATGACTAACGCAAGATGATGGACGACGGACGTCACACCATGGCATAAGCTCAATGGATATGCATCGTCAAATAACTAGACTTCACCCAAATACATATTACTTTATCCATGAGTGGGCAGTGTCTAAAGTTACCACACCTGGCATTTCAAATGTCTTTCAGTCTTTGAGGACATTATCGTCATAAAATTTCCAACATTTATTGAAGTGTATTAACATTGCACTTGAGCAACCACACACTAATAGGAATATGTTATGCATAATGAGTAAAAATAATTGATTCTGTGCATGAATGATACTACTTGTTTGTACGATTAGTTGAGAACTAGCCTAATTTGAACTTTTTAATAGCCCGACTATAATCTGTTATTGAGCGTTGTCTTGTATTGGAAAACTATGCATACCAATCAATTCGTTCACTCTTAAAAAGTTGGGTAAATTTATTTGGGCAACATTGACCAATTCATGTGACTCAAACTTACTCAACTGTTGGTCATATTCTAATCAACCATTATGGGCAAACTTTATTTATACAGTTGGGTAATCTTGAGCAAACGTTACACGCTTGGTCAATAATTTACCAAATGTTGTGTGAGAAATAGTACTTTACTCAACATTAGGGAAAATGTATATACGCGAAATTATATTTACCCATATCATTGGGTAAAACCCAAATAAACTCCATCGATCAATATGTTTTAAATCGATCATAATCAAACCCAAGAAATGCTATTGCTGTACTTTTTACATCGATAATTGTAGTTTCTTAGTTTCTCATGTAGTTATAATTTTGTTTCTTCAGACGATTAAAGAAAGAATTACAGATCTAAAACATCCATTTTATACATAGAAAGCCCCCTTTCCCACATAAGATTAAGAAATTGCACCAGTTTATAACCATGATATTTCTGATGATTTTATTAGAACACTATATATGATGAACATACTAGCAGGTACAGTAAGTCAAATAGTCAGGCAATGATTATGCAATACATGAGCACCGTTACATTTATTCAATGGTTGGGCAGAGCAGGGCAGATACAGATTAGCCAGGTTCATGATTATCCAGTCCAATGTATCAGACTAAAAATTGCACACGAATATCCCAATGTGACTGACAAAAGAGTTGAGCAATGGTTGGTTGAGCTGTTCAGCAATTCTATAGAATTGGGTGATTGTCCTTTTGGGCATAATTTATTGGGCTTTTTAGTCAAAATATTAAAAATGAATTGGTTAAAGGTTGGGTAAATAGGAGTTGGTAAAATGTTGGGTAAAGAGGGTTGGTTAATCATTGGGCACTATTTATACACTGACTCAGTTCAATGATGCATGCTGTTACCAAAACGGATAAATTGGGAAATGAAATATAAAGCCGTTAATTTAGTGTTATGGCTTTCATTAGAGTGTGGAGTTTGAGAGTTGACCTTTGTGACCTCCAAATCGCCAACTATTTAGGATTTGAGAGCCAAAACTATTTCAAATCATCAAATCGTCATTGAAACTGAACTCTTTGACCACTAAAACCCAAAAACTAAAACTTTGAGCAAACTGTTGGAAAAACTAACGAAAACGTAATTTTCAAAATGGCTGCCGGTGGCCATTTTGGATTTGGGGTAAATATATGTGCGACAAAATGCTTCCTCTGAATACCAGGCATACAGTTTGAATATTCTAATTGCCCATCACTAATTTCAGTGTAATCAGAGCTTTTATTATAGTCCAATATTAAGCCTATACTATGACATTGAACATTTGACCTTCGTGACCCCCAAATTGGCAGCCATCATGGATTTGACGGGCAAGACTAAGTCAAATCATCAAATTGACCTCCGATTTAGATTTCTTGACCTCGAAAACCCCAGAATCAATATTCTGAGCAGCGCTGTAGGCCAAACAACCAATAATGTATTGTTCAAAATGGCCGCCGGCGGCCATTTTGGATTTTGGGGTCTCCTGAATTCCGCCCACACTTTTGCAACTGGCATACCCGCTAAATTCTTGATTTAGACCTCTAAGAAGACAAATCCACCGAGAAACGGACCTTCGCGCTCAACGGTCACGGAAGTGCTCCAGATGACCCAACTAAGTGGTGGTGATGGTGGTGGTAGTGGCAGCAGTGAAGCTGAAATAACACCTACTGTGAAAAAGACATAAGAAATAATAGTACTATTAGCAATAAAGATGTTCATATAGTAGCAACAGGAGTAACACAGTGACCATTCTCATTGAGTAAAATTGTAATATTGAAAATTGTGAGGTTTGACTTTTCTGTTCACACTGCAACTTGAAATTGGAATATTTCTGCACTTGAGAAAATCATATTTTTTTTGGTCCATGATGCACAGGTGCTATGAGCTCGTTTAACTGTTCTCAGCTTGCAGTTCAATTAAAGTGCAATGTGTGTTAATCTAGAAGCAGCTGAAGTCATGTGACAAAAATCATGATTTTCCTGTGGTGAGAACATGTTCTTACTGCCCAACTCACAAAGAAAAATCCCTCTCCGGTGCATGATTTTCTTGTAATGTTTCTGGTGAGTTTTTGCATAGCTGCTTAGCAACTTACACCATGAAATTATTATTTTTCACTGTAAAGAGTGAATGGCTTCAGAATTTGTAGTAGCAGTACTATTATGTACAATTCTCATTCTCCTCCTCACCACCCTGTTCCAGGTATGGATTACAAGCGTCTGATGGACGGCGTCTCTGACCCCGTGGATGTCATCGCTCCTACTCTCATCTCCTCCAACGTCCATGTTCTTGCCAAACTTGCCCCAAAGATACCAACACAGGTAAATAAACACTTAAAGGTAAATGACATGATTGGAGGTAGTCCTCAACTTAGGCTGATACTACTCTAGAATCGAGTAAACTATGCAAGGATTCTCCTGTGAAAATCTTGTAGTCAAAACATTGACTCATTCTAAAATAAACAATGTCAATATCACTCGTAGCACGGAAACCTGTTGTGTGGCTCTCTATGGGGCTTATTTTTATCGTGCCCGGATAAAATTAAGATACTCCTATGTTTCTGCTTGATTCTCCTTAAGTAAACAAATACAGACAAATCCTCCCAGGTGGGTGATCCACTCCTGCTACTGTATATTTGGTATATATTTCAAGTCATTTGGTTCTTGAGGCATTTTCAAGTGTTCCCAATCATGTCACTGTATGTATTTATGTCATAGAATTGGAAAGTTCATCTGCAGGCTTAAAGGGTGGTAACGTGATTGGGAGAAGTGAAAAGTGCATGAAGAAGCAAATAAATTGAATTATTGTATATAGAAGAGTTTTTAGCGGTGCATTAAAAAGTCATATTTTTGTCCCCTTCATTTCCATGTGCAATAATAACCATATTGAATGCCAGATCAAATTCCTCATAGGCTACTGTGTTAATTTGCTGTGCAACATTATGCCATATTTTGTGTGGTCTCTGTTTGCGTTAGCGTGAGCGCGTAATAATAGTGCGCGCGTGAAGAGATGGATTAAGTGCGTAAGTGTGAAATGCCGATACAGAGTTTGCATTTATCCATAAAGTTGCAAAAATTACTATGGATTCTTGCACATTTCCTCAAATTTGTATATATAATAATAATAATATTGGATTTCTTTCGTGATATATTGAATATATTGCATTCATCAACATGCATATTGCAAGGTTTCTGAATGCAATATATACGATATACCACTCAAGTGCATCCAATATTATATAAATATATATTACCAATGTACACTAACTAACTACAGTGAATATCTAGACTGGGAGATTTGCCTTTAATCTGTTTACTCAAGCGTTAATAAAAGTATGACCCGCATTGAACTCACTGCAAGCTACACAACAAATTGAACTTCACAGCAGTCTCTGTATAACAAAGAGGAAATGTTTGACTGGGAAATTTTTACCGCAGAAACCTGAAACATTGTATTTTGATTCTGGTATCATTGTGCCCTAAATTGAGGACTTCTTTTAATGTTGCCATTTCCCTTTAATGTCATAATTTACTGCCCATCTAACTTATAGGTGTATGGAGAGGGGGTGTTTTGGGTGTTTTAACAGCCCCTTTTTAGGGAAATAACCCCCTTTTTGCTGAAAACACCCCCTTTCAGCCATGGATTTGGTTCTTGTTAGTCCTGATTTTTGGCTTTACTTTGCTGTTTGTGAAAGAGTATGATTTGACCGTGGAAAAACATTTTGCCCATGAACACTTTTTGTGCCGGCGTCCCACTCCCACTCCCCCAACTTTTTGTCTTTCACTTCACTGTTTACCCATGAATGCCAGCTCAAAAAAAATTTGGCCATGAAAATCTTCCCTGTCCCCCTGCCCACTTTTTGCCTTATCACTTGCCTGTTTGGCCATGGACATAATTTTTCTGGCTGTGAAAAATTGTTCCTGTTCCCCCGCCCACTTTTTGGCTTTTTGTTTCGATTTTTTGCTGTGAACGGACCTGATTTGACCACAGATGAAATGATTTGGCTGCAGATGAACACCCCCCCCCCGAAAAAAAAATCCTGCATACGCCTATGATGTAACCGATATATTATTATTCATATCTTTACGTTTCACTCATTTCAGGATGGTGGAAGTTTATCCCCCTCCCTGGTGTTTCTGGCCTTCACTACCAAGATGTTCTGGGAAGGGGACCAGAATCACAAGAAAGTCCCCAAAACTGCAGTAAGTAATACAATTTAGAATGTAAATATTTGGGTCATTTGGTATGGAAATATGTTTACTTAGTAGACTGACTTGTAAATGCACAAACTCATTTGTCAGTAGACAAAGATGTTGTAAAATGTCTGACAAGGATTTTGTAAACCATGGTTTAAAAGTGATTTTACTTTTGAGTTTTGTGTAGTGATACAACATATGATTTAAGCTGAATACATTTTTTGTTGCCTGTTATTGTTATTGCTTTTGTTCTTGTATTGTAAAGATGAGCAATTTGGTTTCATTGGCTACCTGTGTGGGGCCTGGTGGCCTCAAATGTTAGAGCTCCTCTGAATTATGGGCTGACCGGGCATGTCCCTTAAATTGTCAGTGAACAGAGTGGCAAGAAGCTACTAGGTGGGCCTTTTTTCTGATCATTAAAATTAACAGCTCCAGCATTTCATCTTATTATATTCTGGTAGGTGCTACGTGCATATTTATATTCAGAGAGTACAGCAACAATTATGGAAATACCAAACATTCTCTCTGCGAACCTTTCATTATATATATTTTTTATTTATGTTTTCTTAACTTTACAGGCTGACTGGCAGCACCGGTATGAAGCATGTGGTGAATTCTTCAACAGACTCACAGTCGACAACTTCATGCAATTTATCAATAGAATTGTCTTTTCTGAAAAGTCGTTAGAAAAGGTAAATATTATCAGTGCTTGATGTTTTACCTCAAGGAGATGAAAAATTCTAGATCATCATATTATGCAGTTAAGGACAGTTTTAAATCCTTCAAATTCCACACTCAAAATATCACAAACAAAAGCTATGGAAATTTCTTGCCATGATAATGATTAGGCTTAATCAAATGCAAGCAGCCATTTGGAATTTATGAACAACATATTTTGCCCTCATTTTATTTATAAATATGTGAGATTAAATTTTTTTTGTGGAAAATTACATTCTCATGAAATCTAGAAATCTGCATGTTTATACACTGGCTGCCTATATACTCTTGAAAAGATTTGGTCGAAAATGTGATGTGGCATATATGGAACAGTTAGTGATTTAATTACGTTTCATAAAAAGTGAAAAAGTGAGTTGTAGGCTATTTTGGAACAAAATGGTTAATTGCTACAGTCATACATGTAGATCGGGGGGGGGGGTTGACATACATGTCCCCCTCAATTTTTTTGGGGGGTGGGGGGAGATCATACCTCCCCCAATTTTCAATTTTTAAAGTTCAATATTTTTGTGTTTTTTATTTTGTTAGCATTTTGATGTGAGAACCTGAACAAAAGATAAATGTGATGGGAAAAAATATTAACTCTTAACATGCCAGAGGAGTTAATCTTCTATGGACTTTAAGTGTATTATTTGGTGCAGATCTGCGACTTCAGCACATTTGTTAATGCAGGGGGTGGGAGATTTCAAATTCACACATTATAACTTTTTAACAAAATGCAGATTGTTTCCGCACAAGGGTATAATTATTTTGCCCTCAGTGTTTTCTTACCCCTGACTCATTACATGAAATCACCCCTCATGGCCACAATGTTTAAACAAAAATTTTGTTTGTTCTCTCTGACACTTGGTAGCTACCTCTGGAGTGCAGGCAAAACCTCATCAGTCGAGCTCTGAAATTCACCAGGCAACAAGGGGCGGGGAAGCGAAAGTTTGCCGGGGAGACCAACGAAGATGACGTAGAAACAAGCATTCAGAGACTACAGCAATATCAGAAACATCTACAAACTCTGACAATTGAGGGGGTACTTCAGCTTAAACAATTTGATGAGGTAAGACTAGACTTGTTGCTGTCTTTCAAACATTAATCTGGGTTGTAGTAATTAATTTTATTTCCCATTTTTCCCCGAATCCCAGATGACTTCAGATTTACAGTTTTTCAGTGACAACCCAAATTAATCTTCATGTTTTTTTTTCTGCCATACTTAGAAAGTATAATATTCACCTCTGATTTCATACACCATTAGTTATTTCAGTTAATGGCAGGGTAAATCATTTCCATCCATATTTTTCAGCCAGGATTTTGTAATTCCCCTAATATTTTGGTAATCTTTACACATTTATTCTAGAAAAGATGACGACCATTAAATCAGAGTTTTTAAATTATTTTTCTTTCTCCAGCCATTCAAACTTTGACTGTTTCTCTATACTTTGTCTTTTGTTTGTAACCTGTTGCCACAACAGCCTTATGTCACAGAATTTAAAGATGTGGAAAATAGAAGCTATTTGAAAAGCATGAAAGATATAACACTTGACATTTGTTCATACATTGCATGTTCGATATATAACTATTAGATCCCAAATTCTAATGCCCCTCAAATATTTAAATTCATTTTTTCATGTTTTTTGTGTTATAAACTTTGCGTCTTTATATGAACTTCATCATGACAGGTCACATATGTATTACTTTGATTGTTAGTGCATATTTCTTATATTTACCAAATGAATTACAATTGAGGGGGTCGGTGCAACTTAACCCACACTTTTGTGAAAAATGAGTTACATACATTTCCATTATCTATCACTACTCTTTTATACCCTATTAAAATTTCAAACTGAAAATCAAATATTTAGTAAGTCAGATAAGATGGGCATATTCATTATTATATTACACTGACCCCCTTATATCGATTGTGTCAAAAGAACAAATTAGTGGGTTAACACTATATTGCACTGATCCCCTTAAAGTAATAGGCTAACTATGGGGAGCTTCAATTTAAAAAAACTGTCAAACTTTGATAGCTGAGCTACATAGTAATAATAATAATAATAATAATAACGTCTTATTTACCCAGGGTAGCCACTTCAGTCACAAAGACTGCTCTACCAGCGGGCCCTGCATAACATAACTGTTATTACTACCCTTCTCTGTTCAATGCCGGACGCCTGGCTTAGAAAAAGCAAGAAGGTACCAATTTTTTTAAAAGTCTTTGTATGACCCGGCCGGGCTCGAACCCCCGACCTATTCCGGACCAGAAGCGGACGGCTACTACCACTGAGCCAACTCGCCGTTTAAATGGACAAATAAACACCCTAGAATACACAAATTTGGAAAGTTATGCTGCAACTGACAAGATATACTTGAATAAACAATTTCCACTCTGGTGGAGGATAAAATAGCCTAGATCTACACACCGTAAGTCTATGGGAGGAAATGGGCAGGGGAATGTGGTCAACTTGAGTGCTTGTAGGTTTTCACTTTTTAAAGCACTAAATCATCATTTTGAAATACAATATTTCAGGGCTTCATTTTTAGACCTTATCAAAGTCACTTAGAGCATGGAGGATTATGTAGCTGACATTTTTTAAAACTGTGGTCATTGTTAGCGTGTGGCTGTAATTATAATCAAAGTTTTCTATTGCTCTTCTTTCCAGGAAAAGTCAACTGGCTTCTACGACCAGTACGATCTGACTCGGGGTGACGTTGAGGCCGTCAAAGCCTTCCTGGTGTGTCTGTTGTGTCATGGGGCACCGATATCACTTGTTGAATCAGTTTTAAACAGCTGTAAGATAGGCAAGTGGACGGTGCTGATGGCGGTGAAGGACGCCCTCAAGAGGATACTGACGGCAGTGCAGTAAGTGGAAACGATTGTGAATTGCATAGGCGATTTGTTCAAAGCAGATATTAACTCTTAACATCAGAGTGACACATTTTTGCACCACAAATTGTACACCTTAAATACATGCCAATAATATAAATGTATGACAGTAATACAACCTGTTCTTTCAAATGTTATATAGTAGAGGGACAGACCTCACTAAATCACTCTTAAAACTGGTAGGTTTACGTTGGATATTTTCCTATAAATAAATTTGGGAACATATCACACATTTTTGTGTGAAGAAGGGAAACATGCTCATTTTGTAATACATATTTGTTTGATATCTTTTTTTTTTAATTATGTAACTTCACAAAATTCATCCCAACTCCAGAAATCTTATGAAAGTTACATTATTGTAAAATATTATACAGATATTGACTAGTACAGGGTGTAATATAACATTCTTTGGAGCATCAGAGTGTTATATTTTCCCAAGGGATTATATTTTCTCGAAGCGTGCAGCGCTGAGGGAAAAGTTGACATCTGTTATATTAGATTATATTAGATGGCCTTGATTACGTTTATAGTGGGCGATTTTAAGTTCGGTGTTGATGTTGAGGAAAGAAAATCGTCACCGAGCTCAGTTTAGCAGACGAAACCGATTGCACTATCGATTGCACAACACATAGTGACATCAGGCGCGTCTCATAGTGTTGGCTGAATGTTACGCAGATGGCCGAAAATCATGTACAAATGTTAAAAAATGACACCAAATCATTCCTGCGTGCCAGTAAAATTGTATGAATCTAAAAGACAGTTACGTTTTCTCTATTTCCATATGGATCATAAATATCAGTTTGACTAATTATGTCAATTTTTAAGGAGAAAAGGCACTTTCAGCGGTTTGTGTCGCACGGTGAAGCTTTCTCCATAGCCATCACACACACACATGGGTCATATTGAACCGTTCGAGGGCGCTCGACATTCGAAAAATATATTCATTTCACCAGTTGGGAAATATAAGGAGCTGTGAAAATATAACATTTGCGATCCTAGCAAAACATATCATGTGACGAGCTGTGGACCAATCACATCTTCGTAACTGTACTAGCCATCTAATATCTATTATTATCTACAACTTTTGTACAGTGAAACCTGTCTGTAGTGGCCTTTATAGCTGGGTTGGCTATTTCCCAGGAAATTCAAGTATTTCCCACCCAGGTGGGAAATACTGGGAGATACCGGGAAATGTTGGGAAGTACTGCAGGATGTACACAGAGGTACAGGGAAATACTGGAAAATATTTGGGAAATACCTGGGCAATACCTGAAAATTTTCAAGAAGTGTATTTCATAGTATTTCCTGAATTTACATTACAACCATTTCCCATTTTCCTAAAAAAATTATTGACTGCCAGTATTTCCCACTCCAGCCAACCCTGCTTTATAGACAGGTAGCTGCTATAGACAGGTTTTTAAACACATTTATTTGCCTATAGAAGAATCATTTCAGTGGCCAATTCTGGCAGGTTGGCTGAGAGAAAGGTGGCTTCTAAGACAGGTTTGACTGTAGATTGAATATTTTGTTAATTTTTCTTGAGAGAGTAAATTCGAAATAAATCAATATAAAAAACGGTTGCATTTTTATCAGAAATGAAGAGGACCAAGTTGAAGGTGTGTCCCAAGATGGCAAACCAATGGACTTCCTGAGGAGAGTCGCTGATGTCGTACAGAGATACACACAAGATGGGTAAGAGACATGCAAGTTCTTAACCCTTACTGAACTGGGCTATTTTGGGCTTTGAGCACCCCTCTCCCCCCCCCCCCCCATGATCTTGGTCATTGACCGCGCGATCATGACGAAAATCCAAGTTCATGTTGCCCCCTGCATACTCTACAAGTTTGTTTTGTAATTTCAGTTCAGTAAATGTTAAAGATGATTGGAAGAATTATAAAATGCCTCAAGAACCAAACTGGTTGAAACATACACCAATGTATACACCAGCTGGCGTGTATCTCCTGGCTAGAAGGGTTTGTCTTGAATTTGGTCACTTGTGGAGAAACAAGCATTCATTTACCAATATTGAAATTATTGTGGTGCCCTGATAGAAATTGATCCCATACAAAGCTACATAACAAATTCACCTGTCACAGTGTTGCTGATGGTGATTGTTTCAAAAGTACTAGACATTTGACCATGAAATTTAGAGTAGTTTTGCCCCATAAGGACTTCTTCCATTCCAGGTATTTCCCTTTAACTGTGATTAAAAAAAAATGAAAAACTTCTACCATTGTCACAAGAAATAAAGGTGGTTTATTTTGAAATCTGTTGAAAACAGCATCCTGTTATAAAAGAGAATTTACAACACCATTGTAATCTAAAATCTGTTATAAGTCAAAAAGGTTGTAAATATTGTAAAATCAAACTTAAAACAATCAACAAATTTTGATCTTATAAACAATATTTACAACAGTTTTGATATTCTATACTCAAAAGTTTACAATTGAGTTGAACGGCAGCATCTCTGCTTGGAAGGTAGAGAACAATCCATTACACCACAGCACCTCCACACTTTATAATTTATTTTTATTTGTAAATGAAACATTTTTAGTCTTCAGATTTTTTTATGTGTTTTTTTTGTATTGTCAATAAAACCTAAATTGAATTGAATTAAATTAGATTGAATGTTTACTTGAATGTAATTTTTGCTGTTATTATTGTATCTATAAGTTGTATATGTATATTTTTATTGTCAATAAAACCTAAATTGAATAATTCAAATTGAATTGAATTTGAAAATGAAGACCTGAATGTAATTTACTCTGATATGAATTTTTGTCCACAGAGGTAAACTGGTGACTGCCAATCATGTGCTTGGTGAGTTGCGTCCTTTTTGCAGTGACACATCAATAGCTGTGCAACCAAGAGTGGAGATTCTACAACTCCTTGAACAGGTAAGACCCTGTATCTCAATTTTTGGTAAAAACAAGGTTTTTATGTAATCTTGTGGCTATGAAGACAGGTTTTGTTTTGTCCAAATCTGATACTTAAAATCTTAGATCTTAAATCTTAAATCTTGTTATATGGGAAAAGATTTCCTCTAAAGATGAAAGGATTAGTTTATAAGAGTTGTGTGAGATCGGTGATGTTGTGTGGGAGTGAGACCTGGTGTTTGAGTGAAAATGGGATGGGGATTCTGAGAAGGACTGAGAGAGCAATGGTGAGAGCGATGTGTGGTGTGAATCTGGTGGACGAGGGGGGGGGGGGACTGAGGTGTTGATGCAGATGTTGGGTTTGGAAGAGACGGTGGATCAGATGGCGAAGGCGAACAGAGTACGTTGGTATGGGCATGTGTTGAGGGGGGATGTTGATCGTGTTTTGAGAAGGGCGCTTGAGTTTGGGGTGGCTGGTCAGGGGGAGGGGGGCGACCGAAGAGGACATGGAGGAAGCGGGTGGTGGAGGAGAGTAGGAGGGTTGGGTTGAGGGAGGAGGATGCGCCGAATAGAGTAAAGTGGAGGGAGGGGGTGAAGGTGATTTCTGTGAGTGCGAGGTGAATCCGGTCACCCCCGTAGCTTGGGGACTAAACCGGATTTAAAACCTGGATTACTACTACTTACTACTACTTAGAAATAGATTCACTGTCGCCAGGTAACATGGCAGCTATCCCATTTGTTACGGTGTTATGGCAGCCATGTATTTTGGCTCTACTGAACATCTAACATTTTGGAGACTCAAGATCTTGTCACACTAGGGAAGTTCTATTTCTATTTCTGTTTTTATCTGTGTCATTCCCCTCTTGAAAAAAGTTATTATGCTGAAATGTGATTTTCAGAAATTGTTATGATAAAATTGCAGTTGCATTAATTAACAGTAGTATATTTGGAAATTGTAATTTTCACTGTTCCATAATAATTATTTTAATTTTAAGTGTCCTTTGTAGATTATGTCTTTGTTTGATTAATCATTGACTAAAACACAGTATCAATTTGTAAAACTTTATGGTATGTAAGTATTAACTGCATGTTACCAGGGCCATCACTAAAACTGTTTTTTTTTTGGACAGTCTTAGCCATCAGCACGCAGATCAGATAAACAAACAAGTAAAAAAAAGGTCCTCTGTTATTTTTCCCACAGAATCACAAATGACCCGACAACTTCCCCACCAGTGGTGGGATGTTTGCTAGCTATGCCCCTGCATGTTACTTGTGTCATCATTTTCTTCTCTCCACCCTGCCCCAACACCCCCTACCCTCACAAAATGAATAACTTTAGTTTTCTCAAACATCTTTTAAATTCCAGACATTCCCACTGGATGAAGAGGATGTACAGTTGTTACTCTTCTACCAGACAGAAGCTCTCGTCAGCTGCAGGTGGAAAGATGTAAAGGTACAATTTTCTGGTTAAGTACAGGGTTATGGACCAACTTGGAAAGCAGGGAAAACCTGAAAAATAATTTCTCCTTTTTCCAGTCTGGGAAAAGTTTCTGAAAATATGGACAAAATCACGGAATTTAGTTTGTTCAGTGGTCTGACTTTCCCGCCTCATGTCCATACTACAGACACAAGGCAGCAAACAAAATTATAGTGAAACAAGAAACAGATCAAATGATGATCCTCAAATTTGTTATTTCCATCAGGGAATTTTGTTTCCATCAGGGAATTTTGTTTCCATAAAATCTGGGAATTCTGAAAGTAGCCTACATAATTTATCATTAGAAAATGGACAGCATAGTTTTCAGGAACTTTATGCCACATGATTTCCATGAAGTTTGGGACTGTATTGAAAGAGATAAAAGCTGTGCAAGACTGGAATTGTGTTTATAGTGATAAATACTCAAATTTAACAAAAATAGTTTAAAATGCCATTTGATTCTATGTCCTGGTGATTTGGCTATAAAATCTAGGAACATCTATAGCAATACTATCTGCAATTTGTAACTATTTTCTGACTCTCTTTGTGATCTCGCTATTCTGTGATGTATTTGTTAGAATTTTTGAATGAAAGAGAAAGTAATAGAAATTATTTTAATGACCAAACTCGACATATTTTGGTTGTTTGGTATTATCACTTTTGCTGGAGTGATCTTATTTGTATGCTTACATGGTTTTGTTATTGCTGAACTTGTTTTGCAGCTGTCTCCTGACCAAATAGTCTCTGAGACCAGTCGTCTCATCTTATTTGAAGAACTTCTTTCATCTAGTGAGTCCATGGATCAAATGCTAGCACTTAGTAATCTACTCAAACAGTGGCCTGTATTGGAGACTAGGCAGAGGTGAGTGTCTGTCATGTGTCGATTTGTGCGTTACAATAAACTGATATCAAGCTTTAATTCCTGTGTTACAATGAATTGATATCAAGTTTTC
This sequence comes from Eucidaris tribuloides, assembly GCA_001188425.1. Taxonomy (NCBI): domain Eukaryota; kingdom Metazoa; phylum Echinodermata; class Echinoidea; order Cidaroida; family Cidaridae; genus Eucidaris; species Eucidaris tribuloides. The sequence continues at coordinate 19,757 of JZLH01S0067677.1, forward strand.
TTCTTCAAGTGTCATCATCTTTATCACCATTTTCTGTAAGAAACTTTCAGTGAGTAAATTTTCATTAGATTTTATGAAAGTCATAAATAAAGTAATGTATAATGTAATGAGGAGGATGCTATCAGGGTTTTCGAAGTATGGCTGTGGAAGAGAGTATGGAATGTCAAATAGACAAATAGAAAAACAATGGCTGGGTCAGAGAGAAAATTTGGATCAATGAAGAAAGTGGACTTTTGGTTTTCTGTGAAACGTCGTATAATTAGGAAATTTCGTCACGGTTAGGTAAACCAAAAGTTTGGTGTGTTGAGTGGTGGATGGTAGAATTCATGGCAAAAATCATGTTGGTTGCCAAAGATTCCACTGTGTGGATAACATTCAGTAGGACTAGAATCAGCTAGAGCCATTGCTCTTGAGTACCTGCTGTCCCCTTGGGCTGTCGCATAAACAGTCAGTCATAATGTAATCAACCAGGAGAATTGCATGCCAATTGACATTTTAGCAATAAATTTGTTTGATGACAGGAAAGTGTGTTAACCTGTTGGCTATGAATCTTGGATGTAATGGGTTATGTTTCATCTCCAGTAAGAACCTTTAGATGAATCTTTACATCTTCAGGAAATGCTACATTTGAATTTTGTGTTGTTGGTGTGTCTATGTGCTGTGTGTGTTATGTGTGAAGTGTGAGAAACAGTTTATGTATGATGTATAATTATGGATTTTGGATTTTAGTTGTCTACGTAGTATGTACCAGTACATGTCGTAATGTTTATTATGTCTATGGGGACTACGGCCCACAGGTTATCAAACTTTTTGTAGTCTCCCTATTTTCTTGAATCATATTTTGTGTACTTTTTACATTGTGATTATTTTTCTTGTATTTGTTGTTTTATGATTGAGAAAATAAATAAAGTGAACTGAACTGAACTGAACTGAATTTTAGAAAAGGTAAAAATATTAAACCACTGTACATTTAACAAAAATTTAATTTTAATATATGTTGAAATTTTGCAGAGAAAACATTGATATTTTTGAGAAAGAAAGGAATTTAACTCATAACTCCTGCCCAAAAGAAAGTCAAAACCTATTCTGCTACTTGCAGGTGAACATTTAGCTTCAGAATTGTATTGGGAAAATTCGCAATATAATAATTTGTTTTATTTTTATTTATTTTCAAAGTGCTACTGTTGATGAGCCCTGGGTCAAGTTGATCTTCAAGATGGTGGATCATGCCGAGTTCAAAGGTCAAATGGTAGTTAACCTCATCAGAGAACTTCAGGAAAGTCACCCTATATCTAATGAGGTAAGTATTATGAGTTGTTATTCTTCCTTCAGAGTTTGGTCAAGTTTGCCAGTCAACTTGATGTTTTTAACTACTGTGTTGACAGCACAGGAAGGGACTATTTAAAAAAAAAAGATGGCTAACGGCTGAGATTCATAAAAGGCAATACCTACAAGATCTGCAGTCGTATTCTTGTGAAGAACACCATACAATGACATAACCTTCCAAAATTATCCTTGTTTATGTCCCTACATCTGCTAAGAGAGGGAATTTGGTCACTTTTTTTTCTTTGTCTGCTATGAATTCTTTATGCTGTCAGTTGCAGATAGTTACAAATCTCAGAACCCATGTTATGATTTGTAGGGTTCACGTAAACATTCTAAATATGGCCGTTACCAAGCATTCATACTTGTAATATACACAGGCCGGTCATGCGTATGCACATGCTTTGATAATGATACGCTGACATGCACCCCATTGTACGGCGTACTAAGTTTGATATGCCTGATAAATTGTTAGTAGTTAATCAAAACATAACAAGTCTGTGGTGTTGTACTTCGTAACTATTATCATTGCATATCGGTTTTGTAGAAATCTGTAAATGTCGTTGAGATTTTGAAGGGAGGGGCACAACTCTAATATCAGTTTTGGGCGTGGGATCTCTCCCAATAAGCCCTTGTTTGTGACTGTTATGTCAGCAACAATTGTGCATCTTGTGCAAAATTAGGTAAAGTTTGTATCCATTTCATGCAATGATATAAAAACTAATATTCATCAACTATTTCCAACACTGTGTAATAATTATTTACTTTCAGTGCATAGAACTAACTTACAACTGACTCGTGGAGGCCGGTAAAATATGCAAAGTTTGTAACCATTTCAAACGCTGACATAAAAACTAATATTCATCAATTATTTTTACCACAATGTTAATAATTGTCAACTTTCAGTGCATAGAGCTGACTTACAACCGACTCATGGAGGCTGGTCATCGCCTGTCTTCAATCAAGGTGGCTCTGATCACAGAACTAACTGATCTATATCAGTCTGTGGTGGAATTCATGACACACCACCAACATGTAAGTGGAAATATGTCAGAGCAATTTCATCTAACTCTTGGCTTTAATGCAAAATGTTTTTCGTGACATACCAAAATATTTGAGAATTGGGGGTGGGACAAAGTTTATATATTGTCCTAAAGAATTGCTTCACGTAAGTGAAAACAAGAAAACAGAATGAAAAGATAAATTCAGTAAACAATTAAATGAAAAAAATAGTAATTGGGTATTTTTTATTGTATAACATCTATTCAAAATTCTTTTAACAAATTTAGCGATTCTTCTGTCAACCGTAGAGATAGATGTGTAAGATGATACCAATATGATGACATAAATGATTATCTGGGTTACCAGATAGAAATCTGCCATTTTATTGAATTATTGATGTATTTCTTCATTGCTGTACTCCAGGTTGCCAAACCATCTAAAAGTTATTTTGTTGGTTTGTTTTCAATGTGAAAAACTCCTATTGTGTGAAATATTTCAGTAAAGGACTAACTTTTATCTCATTTCCACTTGTCATTTCGTCAATTTATGTCTGTATGTTGTGCACCAAGGCAACACCAGCACCATTACTGTACAATTTAACTTCTAATGGATACGATACGGCACAACACAATGTGGGACCCTTGGGTATGACGGGTGTTTCCTGGACATTTCTAGCTACTCTAGCTATTCTAAGCTGCTGTAAACCACAGATTGGTCCATGTAGTTTCTCTGCTTTAGTGCTCTCCAGCCTATACCAGAAACTGACACTACTGTCACACTCCACGGGATATTGTTCACCTTAGCACTGTATATACAAAAAAAAGTGTACACACGATTTTCCGAAGAGGGTGTTCATCCGCTGCCAAATTATTTCCCAGCTAGACAACGAGCAAAAAGCCAAAAAGTTGGGGGGGGGGGGGAATCAGACGTGAAAAACAATTTTCACAGCCAAAAATTGTTTTTTTCCACCAGGTCATATTATCTATTCCCAGCCTAACAGCAAGCAAAAAGCAAAAAAAAAGCACCAAAAAATTTTTCCATGGCCGAAATAAGGTCCATTTTCTGGGAAAATAACTATAAATCATGATCAAGGGGAACCAGTGCTAGGCTAAAAGGGGGTGTTTGAACACTCAAAACACGCCCCCCCCCCACCACATACATCTGTGACGTCTGTGCATGGTGCATGATATATAAAGAGTAAGTAATTACCTTCCCTTCCTACTTGTTCTTCACTCAGTTCACAGATGATTCATACGACGACGAACTCCTCCAACTTCTTGTCTTACGTCCATTTGCTGCCAAAGTCGTTAACACACCATATTATCCTCCTCTTGCGGCATATCTATTGTCCTCTGGTCAGAAGTCGGAGGTGGAGGTGGTTGCTAGGCAACTCAGGGAGGCAGGACACGATGCCGAGGCTTCATCTCTGTTGCTACGGCAACGTGCGACGCATCCCATGCTGAGCACCCTGGATACAGCTTTAGCGGCCATGCGGCATTGGTTCAAGAAATAAATTCAAAGAATTTTTCAAAGATTGGTAATTATTGCACCAGAACAGTACTTAACATGAGGAACTATTCTGCAAAATCATTTTACTCATCGTATCATGCACTGGGTTTCTCATTTCAAGCACAAAGGGAGTTATGGAAGCCCGCTATGCAGTTGTGGGAGAAATAGGCTTTCAATGATCTATGATTTAGAATGAATTTTACACCTTCTTGCCAAGGTAAACAAATGAACAAATTTCTCTCATTCATCAATTTTGACTTTTTGTCTCAAAATATGCACAGTCAGTATATAACTCATGTAATCTCACTAGTAGTAGTAGTAATCCAGGTTTAGAATCCGGTTTAGTCCCAGACTACGGGGATGGCCAAATTTACCTTGCACTCACAAAAATTGCCCCTTACCCCTCCCTCCACGTCACTCTATTCAGTACATCCTCCTCCCTCAATCTGAAAGGAAAAAAGTGCCTTTCTGAGATATGTGTATGATGTAAGTCTGAAAAGCTCATCTTGGACTGTCAATCGAAAAACAAAGCAAAACAATTGCTAAAATAAAACGGTTTCTTTGGAAAAATAAATTAGAATGCTAACAGATAATCTTTAACAATGCAGTTTAGGTTTATGATTGTAGCCTGATGTAGGTGTAATAATCAGGTTCCTACATTTTGTGATTGTTAAGTTTTCAAGTAACAAAAGTTTGTTTCATAATGATGTATTTTCATGTGATTTGCAATCAGTATGATATTAAGTATTCCAGCAGTAACGTGTATGTGGTGTTTAATTTGCATTGTTAATATATACATATACATCTGTATGCAGCTACAGGTATGTTTTAATGCATAATATTTTGTTGACATGTACACTTTAAACTACCTTATCTGAATATATTAAGACGATATAGTCAGATTAATCATATTCATGAAATGTGTGAAGAATGTTGTCATAATATGGAATATAATCTGTCAGTTGATTTGATAATGATTTGAATATATTACTTGCATATCAATGTGTTATAATGTCTCAACAATGAATACTACATAAAATGCAGTGTTCTTTAATATTTGCTTGAAATGGGAAGGGGTTCAGTGGTTTATAGGTATGAGTCATTATGTCATCATAATGTGCACAAAGAAGTCACATATAGATAAAGATAACATTTATGTAAAATGTGAAAACAATCTATGATAGCATGTTGCAATTTCTTGATTGGACTTACAAAAATCAAAAACATTTTAGTCAAAAGTGATGTTTTTAATTTGAAGGAGGTAGGGGTTAAAAAACTGTTATGATAGGGACATCAAATACAACACCCCAAGACCTTTACAGCTTGTAACTCTGTTCTGTCATAGTTTGAGTTTTTATTGTTGAGTTTCTGTCCTCACATTAAATTTCATCTCAACACTTTGGGGATTCAGCGTAATATGTGTATTTCACAACTTGATTTGGTAGAACAATGTGATGAAGCAATGTTGGCAGTCAGTTTGTTGAATGTTTTACCAAACTGGAAGTTGTGATCCTGGTACAAGTGCATTATATGTAATAAACCTGACCCATCTCCATCAACACTAACATAAAAAAGGCTAGGGTTAGGGTTAAGGGTTAGGGTAATTGGCGTGATTTCTACTTATCTCGTCGCTTGTCCGGCAGAAGGGCCTTAATATTAAGTAAATATTTCTCTAATTCTAAAAATATTGCCTTATTTGATATTTGCACTTAACATTCTGACAGAAGGATCTAAAAACATCACACTACTTTGATTTCATGTGAAAAGAGCTGATGGTTTTCAAGTTAGAGGCAATTAAAAGTTAACGCCCTTCTGCCGGGAACGTTTGCTAGAGCCCTTTTGCTGGACAAGTGAAGATCTGTTTGTACATTATGATTTTACAAGTAAATATGACACAATCTGTCATTCTCAAAACAACATTATTTATTTTTTTTTACCAGAAATGCTCCAGTGAAGGAAATTTGCTTGTAATGTCTGAATACCAGCAAATTAGAGGTGTAGCATAAAACTTGTACACATACAGGGATGCCAGTTTTCAGGCAAAAGCCTGAATTCAGGCCCTGGCAATCAATTTTCAGGCAATTGTTCAGGCTGTACAAAATAGCTCATTTTTCAACTTCAGGCCTTTCATGAATTATTACTGGTATCCCTGCTTTATGTTATGTAATCCAACAGTATTTCATTCATGCCCAAATATTGTTAGTGTATACAATAACATCAATGTGATACGAGCAACTTGAAATTGTGTTATCAGCATTTGGATTGTTTACATTTGTGTAAAATTTGATGTGCAATAAGTTGAGTCATGAAGAAATTTATATCACCAACTAAACTTTGATGAAATGATATGCAGTCGCTTCTATGGCATGTCTCAGTATCGACAGATATAAAGTAAATTATGTTGGCGGTATTCCATATTATTAGGGCCTTAAGGCTGTAAAAAGTTGATACAGTTAATGTCATTTTGGCAGATAGGCAAAATAAAGATATACTAGAATAACACCAATAATATGATGCTCTTGAGTCGTGACACACTTATTACATGTAATTTGTGAATTTAATTCATATTTTATTTTATGTACGTCATGATTGTGAGCAATAATAAGATTTGCTTATGTGAAAATATTATCTCGTATGTGTATTTTTTGGTCGTTTTTGGAACTGATTTGTCATGAATGTTTACTTTTATGTATTTAAGCTAAACATAACTCTCGATTAACTTTAAAAATTTATCACCCACATATCTAACGTAGTGGTGTGAATCCATTCCGAAATGTAGACTTCTTGTGTGAACACTCACGTTTTAGGGCCCTCTGAACCTAATTTGATGTTTTTATTTATTTTATTATTATTATTATTATTATTTTATTTTATTTATTTATTCATTTATTTATTATTATTATTATTATTATTTTTTTTTGGGGGGGGGGTTGGGGCTTGAAAAGTGTAAAATGGGTGTGTGTGTGTGTGTGTGTGTGTTGGGCTGACGGAAAATAAGGGGTAGTATATGAAAGTACATTCGTTTTATATCGTCAGCAAAGACATTGAAAAATTATTCCAGTCTTTCCAAAGAAAAAAATGAAATTCCATGAACAATACAAATGGCAAATTGTGCCCAGAATTTCCAATAAAGAAATGAATTGCTAATTCCGATAGAGCTTTGTCTTCGGTATATGTTGTACCTTAAAAAAAAACCATAACAACGTCAGATTTCCCTAAAGCTTTCACTTGTCTCTTTCTACGAGTGTACTTATTTCATTTCAAGATAATTTGCTTTTATGGTTTTGGTTCCCTTTAGGTTTTGTAATTAATGTGTAAACCATAGTTGGTGCAAGCTTTGTTTCCTCTTCACCTATCAAAGCAATCAATTAGACTGGGTCTCCATATTATACAGAGTTACAATCAATTTTACGATTGATATCAATCGTATTCTAGTAAACAAATTTTCGATCAATCGTAACTCTTTATAACGAGGAGCCCTAAAATCAGGGTTGGCCGGTAAATACCGGGCGGTAAATACCGGGTGGTAAATACCGCCTTGCTATTTTTGACAAAAATGGGAAATACCGGGAAATACTGGGAAATGCTATGAAAAAGTTATTTCTTGAAGGATAATAACTAAAAAATGTAGAGATTATTGTTCAGTAAGTGTGATTCAACACAAAATATGACAAACAACTAACTTAAGTGATGGTGGGGAACAAGGGACTCGTTACGATTGGTGGGACAAATTTTCTACACAGCCAAATCAATACTAAAGGTATGGAAATTTTTAAATCACCTGCTTTAATTTTAGAATTTTTTTTCTATCATATCAGTCTGCAAATATCTGAATTGCTCCATAAATCCAGAACACTTAAAATGACACACCCTATTGACAGATGTTGATTTTGACCCTGTATATTCAGCAAGCTAAGGGCTGCACCCCACAATGTAACACCTGAATAATGTACAGTGTAATACTGTATGTATTGGACAGTATGTGAAATCACACTGAATTAAATTAGCAAAATTAAAAGCGGTTTTTCAGAGTCTTTTCATCTGAAATTTATCAGTTCAAGATGGTTTTGTGTAAGAAGAGCCCAAATGAACTGCATTAATGGCCTTCTTAGTTGACCTTGTACAACTTCAAGAGTACACGGCTAGGTATTGCCCACATATTTCCCAGTATTTCCCAGTATTTCCCAGGTATTTCCCAGTATTTACCGGTATTTCCCAGTATTTACCGGTATTTCCCAGTATTTCCCAGTATTTCCCGCCTGGGTGGGAAATACAATTGAGAGACTACAAACTCCAATGGACATTTTCCTACAGCTAAATGATTATAGTGTTTACACAATTCATCTTGGCAACCCAGCAAAGTTATCTAATACGCCTGTAACTAAACTGACCACGTGTATCTTGTACCACGTCATACTTCTTACCGAATCAGAGTAACTACTGAGTAAGTCTGGATTTACTTCATCTCAAAGAAAAAACTGAACATTTTGAAAATTGTCGATCCGAAATTCAATCCCGAGCCCTCAACCCACTTCGAGAAGAGGGTTACAAGCGGAGTTAGTCCGGACAGGAACAGCGGTAACGGTATCGCTGTCGTCATCTCACTGAACGTTACATGAAATCGCATGGAAACCATGGAAACGAGTCTGGATGAGAGCTGCGCGGTTCCCGTTCGGTCCGGCTCCGAACCGTATCAACTTTAATACTCCGGCCTTGCTTCCCAGTTACTCCGCTTAGCTGTAAGTACGAAAACAGTTTAAGTGTCCAATTTATCATTATTTTATAAGCCAAGTAACAGACATTTAGACAAGTATCGATGACAAGGATAAACTGATACTGGACTCGGATACGTACTCTGAAGTGTTTACTCCAACATGTGCGTAGCAGCTCTTCTTTCAAGACGAACAAGTATACGCCATGAAATGCCAACCTAATCAAATTTGCTTGATGAGGTTCTAATATATCCGTTAAAAATCTTTCGCATGACTGAAGGTTCGAGCGAAAATAGTTGTTTAAACCGCCTCTACACGTGCTTACCCAACTTTATCGGTTGTTTGCATTGCATTTCATGCGTGACATTCTCAACAACCTATCCGTGTGCGAATCCGTCAATCCGACTTTGAGTTTGAAGCAGCCACGCATAGGGTCTGCAATTACTGTGAACGCAGTTTTAAGTTTCGTAAAAATATATTTCCTGAGCACCTTATGGATAATAGAACTTTCTAAATTTGTGGCAGGTGGTTTCTTAAAAATGCAAACTTACTAGTAAGAAGTAACTATTCTATTGATTTATTTTATTCATCTATCATCTTCAGCAATATTACAATGATAAAAACTCACAAACTTAAAAACCGAGTATAAAAGAAGAAAATAGAGAAACAAGTATACGAAATACACAAAGTTGTATTACAATAGGTACACGTATACAGTGTGTCCCAGAAAAAATGGTCCAGTCAGAAATTATTTTTTCAAGATAAGAAATTCACATATAGCCGAGTCAAGTTGGTTATCGTCATAAAGCTAAAAGACCATATTTTTCAGTGCAATTTATTTCATTTCCGTCAATTCTGAGATATATTAAATTTTCTGCAATGACGGAAAATCACTTTTGTCCCACTACACACTTTTACTATGTATGTAGATCTTGCACGTTATTTTTGAAAAAGAAACCATTAAATGGCGTGGAAATTATCGTGAAATTGTTCAGTGATCATTACAAACATATTTCAAACACTTTGAGGTTGTTTTTGTTCTATTATTTTCATAGGAAAGAATAAACCTTACATTAACAAAGGAGATGTTTATGTGCGGTGCAACATGAAAACAGTGTGAATGTTCAATAATGGGATGGCCGCACAGCAGTGGCCTTACTTTACTCTTAAGGAGTTAGAGCTTTAGCGTTTTAACATCAAGAACCACAAAGTATTACATTATTTATCAAGGATAAATGTTTATGTGGGTTCTTTCATTATTGTTTTCATAATTTAAGTTGTTAATTAATTTTGATATTCATTGTAATTAACACGTACTGTTTTAAAGTGTCATTGTTGATTTTCACCATCAACACGAAAAGTTGGACAAACGCGATTTTGCCTGACTGCACAAAAATAATCATAACTTTTCATTTATAAAAAGTAGATTAGATGGGACTGACTTTATCAGAAAGAAAATTTATTCTGCTTTAATATGATACCAAACACACATACCTCTTGAGAAATGAAATTACCTTAAATAATTTTCTCCCGATTGGACCATTTTTTCTGGGACACACTGTATATCACGATCCTGATGATTTGGGTCTATGGAAATGGCAGTCCTTGCAAATATATACCTCACATGTTAACAAATTTCATTGAAAATTTCACAAAACATAAAAATAGAAACGCAAACAGCTCTGCGAGAAGTTATAATAATGTTTCACCGAATTCACTACTTATGCGAAAATATGTTCAATTTCAGTAATTTTTCAAGTAATTTTAGGACATGTAATTACAATCTATTTAGAACGCACTCCAAATGTTAAGTCCAGCATTAGGAATAGAATATCCACTCTATAAAATCAACAACAACGATGAAATTGATTGGCATTTATCATATCGTAATTATGTATGGAATTGTTGAGAGAAAAATCTTATGAACTTGTTTGGAACCATCTCGTGTTTAACGCAATACTTGAAAATGGTAATTTAGACTTCATGAATATCAAAAATCGTTAATATGTTTAACTTTTGAAACATAGGAGCCGACGGGCTAAGTAATTGGATCCAGAACACAATCATAAAGCCCTTTTCCTATAAATTTAATATTCTGTCTAATTTTGTAACATTAGAGCATACCCGAAATATATCGCAGTAAGTGAAGATAAGGGTCGAGTATACTTCATTTAGGATACTGTGAGAGAAGAAAAAATGTTTGAGACAGTGTGCGCAAATGCGAACGTGTATGTACACAACAAACGAGGCTTCGGGAAGGGCTCGGGGGAACGGTTAATTGAATTCATACTGAAAATTTATAGTATTATTCCATAATGTACGTTTGACTACTTCTCGATTACCATACAAGCGTGATCATTATTCGTGTCTTCCAAAGCCTTCAACTAAATTGACATTTTGGGCATACGTGACGATGAATAATAAGTAACAGATTACCTGTGAATTCGTTGTAAGAATTCATTCGACCTTGTAGGTGATGCGATTACACATTTTAAAATAAGATGGTATTAACAATAAGAAAAAAAAACATTGAACACTTGTCGCATCCGCTCGTCAGTTTTGTAATCATAATTTAACTCTACAAAAGGGGATATAATCACAATGTGTAAGTATAAGAAAAAAACTCTAGAGCGCTTAAAGTGAATGATTTAAGGTATTGTAACCAACCATCGAAATTTGATGTACGTACATGTGAATACAGAAATAGAAACGATAAGTAGATATTAATATAAAAACACACGTACATATATGCATAGCGAAATAGAAAACTATATATACAGTTTTGAATACATATTTTAGGCAAAATAAGATTTATCTTTCCATTCGAAATGTTCACCGATTTGATTTCGCTTTTCTCATACTTGCAATTCCGCTAATACAGCGGTTTGCGGAAATTTTTCAAAATCATTACTCGTATTAAAGTCGCCCCTTTTAACGTCTTATCAATGACTTTAACAATATACCATGGCAGACTTCTATTAATCATATTCCCAGACTTGGACACGGTAAAGCCGCAGAACCAGTAAAATATAAAGATTATATTTAAAACTGCAGTCACGTGACGTTAATTAATTTGCTCCTCCGCCGTTAACATTGCGGTGATAATTACAATAATGAAATAACAATAGCATCCACGGAAGCTCATATAAGCAGCTCATACTTTGAAGACATTTCCATCAAAACATAATGTAAATTTGATCACAGCCTGTCTCCAGATAATTGATTTGCATCTGAAAATATATTTATAGGAATTACTCAACGTTTCGGAAACTTAATCGGATAATTCTTTGCAAATTCTTCCGAATAATTTAATTTTGATGCGGATAACTCTACGAAACGTGGATACTTTATCTCTGTCAATCATGGTTATTCAAAGCAATTTGGCGAAATGAGACCCTTTTTATGGTCTACGAAATCTCATATTTCCCATTCCCCTTTTCACCTTCAGTGTAGAATATTATTGTACACCTGTCATGGACTCTTGGTGGACAAATATAACGTATGTCCGGCATTATTTGGTGTGTTTTGCGTTGAACCAGGGGCGAAGCCACGGGGGGGGGGGTCAGAAGGGGCGGCCGCCCCCTACAAATTACAAAATCGAAAAATAATGGCTTTATAATGAAATATTGGCCTTTTAGACATGTTCGCCCCTTAATGATTTACGCCCTCCCTTTGAGTTTACCCTGGCGCCGCCCCTGGGCCGTGCCCTGGGCTCAACACACAGTAAGTGTTCAATTGATATCAAGGGCGTAAGCTGGTTTGGGCATGGGGAGGTGCATCGTTTTTGGGGAGGTGGAACAAAGTGGCATGGCCCGTGAGTGAAACTAAGTCTGAGAATCAGACTGATCGAAAGAAAAAGGGGGGGGGGTGCGAATTTTCTTGAGCTGCCAGGGTCGGAACCCCCTGCCTCGGCTGGGGGAGGGGGTACACGTAAAGTCGTGCTCCCAGTGCACTCCCTAGTTTACGCCCTTGGATATATTGCTAGTTTGGTTTGTTCGTGTTCTGAAAAAACCCCATTAACAACAATTAACGTACAACGAAAGTATAAACTTCCTTCATAGATTTTCGGGCACTTACATATTACAAATTACATTACATGCATTACTAGTAGTTGGTAAATAAAAAAAGACTTGCATTACAATTATACAGAATTGAAGTCATACAATATTAAAAACGTTAACTTAAATTAGCTTATCTTTTTTTAGCAATGGTAATCGTAGATGAAAATGATATATGATTTATATCATGAATATGTTATAAGATAACGTCAGCTGATGTGTTACATGTACATGGCATACGTTGATACAGGAAAATGATACTGATTCTGATACTTTGTTGTACAACGTCATAACGGGCAAAATGAGACACGGGAATAAGACGAACCATATAAAAGCGAGGCGTGTTTATTGTATGTCATCCGAAAGTAAAGTTAAAAAAACACTATACAGCAAAGACTGCTTACGATGTCTTTTAATACACCTCAGATTATAATCAAGACTACTTGTAGACTTTAATCAAATCCCCATCTATTCATCTGCCAATCAATTGTTACTGCAATACAAGGCTCGATATTATATGCGAACTCGCTGTCAAGACAATATTATTATCACGACAAGCCAAAGAAAGGGCATGGTTTGCAGCGCCTGCATCTACATTGTAGCGAAAAAATGTGTTCATTTCCATGATCACAGTAAAAATGATAATAATGTGGCTATTTGGATGACTTAGTTCAATCTATGGTCACCTTTGATTGAATATGACGGATGAAAAACGTGTAAAGATATTACAATGATCAATGTGGTTGCTACGATATAATTTAGCGACAATTAGATTCTAGATATCAATAGGTTTTGATTGGTACAGTTAAAGGTGTATTCAGAATTAGACTTAAAATCCACAGGCTAACAATGACCACAGTTTAAAGAATGTGAGCTACATAATCCTCCATGCTCAAAGTGTCTCTGATAAGGTCCAAAAATGAAGCACTGAAAACATGGTATTTCAAAATAATGATTTAGTGCTTTAAAAAAGTGAAAATATACAAGGACTCAAGTGGACCGGATTTACCTGCCCATTTCCTCTCATAGACTTACTGTGTGCAGTGCTAGGCTATTTTTATCCTCCACCGGAGTTGCAATTATTTATTTATGTATATCTTGCCAGTGGCAGCATAACTTTCCAAACTTTTTATTTTAGGGTGTTTATTTGTCCATTTAAACACTACTATGTAGCTCAAGTATCAAAGTTTGACAATAATTTTTTAAATTGAAGCTCTACAATGTTAGCATATTACTTTAATCAAAATGACTGCGTGAATTTTAAGTGATATTCTAAACATTCAACATACGAAAAAGGCCTTGAAAGGGTTCAATAACGTGAAATCCTAAACGAGATTTACTCCCTGTTCATCCGCTAATGGAAATCCAATTTAGACTGTATTCAAAATTAGCGTTAAATTATTTTGCACTGCATGGTATATATGAATTTAACAACTTAATATAGTAATCCCGGATTTGTTTTGTAATTTACTAATTTTTTGTCGTTTCCCAATGCATGCAGTTAGATATGAATGTTGTATTGTATTAATATCATTAAAATCACCTCATGTTCATAAATCTATTATGATGTGCGTATGTGCGGTATGTGTGGATGTATATTTCTATTTATTATACATGTATGTATGTATGTATGTACCCTCCCTACTCAAAAGTATTGCAACATAGACTATAACGCATGTATTTTGAGATGAGGGGGTCTTTCTGTAATGATGTCCTATTGAAGTTAATTCGTCGCCCAGCTGGCAGAAGGGTGTTAGCAAATGCTCTAAACAGAAGGGCGTTAACAGTCCGGTTGGCAGAAGGTCGTTAGCAAATGCTCTAAGCAGAAGGGCGTTAACAGTAAATTGCTTGTAACGTGACAACCATTGGCTTATTTCACATGAAATCGAAGTATTGTGATCTTTTAAATCGTTCTATCAGTACGGCGAAAATATGGAATAATCCTATGGGTTTCAAATTAGAGGCAATTTACTGTTAACACCCTTCTGCTTAGAGCATTTGCTAACGACCTTCTGCCAGCCGGCCTGTTAACACCCTTCTGCTTAGAGCATTTACTAACGCCCTTCTGCCAGCTGGTCGACGAATTGTTGGAAAATAAGAAATTATTTCAAAAGAAATCAATGAATATTCTTTCTCCTTTCTTCTCTAAGGCGGAGAGATTATCAAATGCAGGCACACCCACGGCAGAGGGGCTGGAACATAAAATGTAACACTTCTTTCGCCTCCCTATAGGGGTGGGGTGTAAATTCACACCGGCATCGTAATTCGGTTTCATATTTCCCGATAAACGGTTTTGGTGGTTTGGAAAGACTTCCAACAAACAAAAAATGCCAATATGTTCCTCTGAAGGGGTCTCAGAAAGAGGGACCACACCCAGCAAAGAAGAAAAAATTTCCTATCTACATAAGTATGGTATGTAGGATACGCCCCGTATTTTAGACAGGACCTCTTCAAACTTTCTTAATTCTAAAGGCGGTTTACTATTCCAAACATTCTAAAATTTACGGTCATGCGACTTTTCAATACATTGGATATAACGATGTTGAGAGAAGGCCATCAACTTTAATTATTAGCCTTATCCTCCTTACCACTGTCTTATGAAGTTAGGAAACACTTTCTTCTTCGCTGGATGTGGTCTTCTTTCTGAGACCGCTTTAGAGGAACATATTGGCATTTTTTGTTTTTTGGAAGTCTTTTCAAACCACCAAAACTGTTTTCACGGGAAATATGAAACCGAATTACGATGCTGGTGTGAATTAACACCCCACCCCTACAGGAAGGCGAAAAAATGTTAAATTTTATGTTCTAGCCCCTCTGCCGTGGATGCGCCTGCATTTGATGATCTTTTCACCTTGGAGAAGAAAGAAAAAAGAATACTCATTGGTTTCTTTTGAAGTAATTTGTTATTTTCCAATAATAAACTTCACTAGGACATCATTAATAGGAAGACCCATTCAACTCAAAATGCATGCGATATAGTGTATGTTGCAATACTTTTGAGTAGGAAGGGTTTGTGTGTATACATGTAGCTATATGTATGTGTGTACGCATGTACATGTATACCCTCCCTACTCACAAGTATTGCAACATGCATTATAATGCATGCATTTTGAGTTAAAGGGGTCTTTCTATTATGACGTCCTATAGTGATGTTTATTATTGGAAAATTACGAATTATTTCAAAAGAAATCAATGAATACTATTTCTCCTTTCTTCTCCAAGGCGGAGAGATAATCAAATGCAGGCGCATCCACGGCAGAGGGGCTAGAACATAAAATTTAACATTTTTTCGCCTCCCTGCAGGGGTGGGGTGTTAATTCACACCAGCATCGTAATTCGGTTTCATATTTCCCGTGAAACAGTTTTGGTGGTTTGAAAAGACTTCCAACAAACAAAAAATGTCAATATGTTCTTCTAAAGCGGTCTCCTTACTACTGTCTTATGAAGATAGGAAACACTTTCTTCCTTGCGGGTTGTTGTCTTCTTTCTGAGATCGCGTTAGAGGAACATATTTGCATTTTTGTTTGATGGAAGTCTTCCCAAATCATGAAAACCATTTCATGGGAAATATGATTAAGATGCTAGTGCGAATTAACACCCTACCCCTATAGGGAGGCGAAAAATGTTAAAGGTTAGTGACATGATTGGGAACACTTGAAAATGCCTCAAGAACCAAATGAGTTGAAATATATAACAACTATACACCAGCAGGAGTGGATCTCCCACCTGGGAGGATTTGTCTGTAATTTGTTTACTTAAGGAGAATCAAGCATAAACATAGGAGTGTCTTATTTTTTACCGGGGACGATAAAAATAAGCCCCATAGAGAGTCACACAGCAGGTTTCCGTGCTACGAGTGATATAGCCATTGTTTATTTTAGAATGAGTCAACGTTTGACTACTAGATTTTCACAGGAGAATCCTTGCATAGTTTACCTTCATCTATCCATCTATCCATCTATCCATCTTTCTATCTATCTAGTCATCTACATACCCATCTATCTATCTATTTATTTGTTTATCTCTATCTATCTATCTATCTATCTATCTATCTATCTATCTATCTATCTATCTATCTATCTATCTATCTATCTATCTATCTACCTATCTTTCTGTCTATTTATTAATTAAATGTATCATTATGTAGTTGGCTCTATAGCTGATGTTGATTAACATGCACCAATATTAATTATTATATTATTGTGAAATCCATTTAACATTGATTGAAATACCAAGTACTGCGATTGATGCATGCAGCGTTTAATAATATTTTTGACACGTGGGGCTTATCACTTCACAAACAAAGTAATATTTTCAGTAGGATCAAAACCAGTTTAACTCTTTGCGTATCGGTTGATAAATATTTTCCTTCCCTTTTCGCACCTACCAATATGTATGTCAATCACCGTATAGTTCAAACGTATCTATAGATTTTTATTCATGGTGTATGTTATATTTCCTGTTCGAATTGCTATTTTGCCGCAAATTTGAATCCAAGTTGAAGACTTGTGCCTCATTTCTGTTTGTATTGTCTCCCATTCTGCCTTCTTCTTCTTCTGTCTTTTTTTTTGTTTATTTTGTGAATATTCCATCTCTATGTCATTTTCTTCGAAGTGCCCTTTCCCCTTTCTTTACCCATTACATAGGTCGGAATAGATTTCTTGAAAGATATATTTTATAAAGTGTGTAGACTAACGAAAACAAACACACACACAC
>JZLH01S0067687.1:4694-26321 GCA_001188425.1 Eucidaris tribuloides
ACAATACATGGGTCTACAGACTGCAGTCAAAAAGATAAAAGATAATTCTACTATTTGTCTGTGAAATTATATATAAATCCTTTCTCAAATATCTGTTTTCATTCACAATATCTATTCTCTTAAATTTCAATGTTTTGTAAACAATTTACACCTTCGCCTTTGTTGCTTTTCCGTAGAAAACTACAACAATATTTGTCCAAATTTTCACTGATGTTTCCAATAATGTTCTACATTTAATGAAATCATATTATCAGAGTACAGTTCCCTTTTAACTCTCAGCTGGTTCTTTTTGCAAAATTGGCACGAATGTGCTGAATTTGATTGCAATATACCAGCCCATTGTTTACAAGACTAGCAATAAGAAATATCAATTATCCAAAAAAAGAAGTTTGTGGAAATGAAAATCAAGTCAAATGTGTTTCTTACAGTGATTAGGAGGAACTTCATCATAGTAACAAAATTATTACATCTTGATGGCTATTACTGCAGTTTCAAATGCTTTCAAATTTATGTAGCACATAGCAGTTAAAGATTGGGTTTATTGATTGCACGCTCAAAAACACATTATAATAATCAAGATCAGCTGAAATCCATAATCCAATGTGAAGATTAATATAATATACAACACCTTCATAGGAGACCTTGGGGTAAAATATGAGTTTGTGGTGAAAATACACTCGGACGGGTATAAGACTTTCCTTGTTACCATTTCTCAGGAGCAAATTTTAAAAATCTGCGCGTCAAACTGTGCACCGTGCGTTCAAAATGGCGTCAGCCATTAGGCTAAAGGTTTCGCCGCAGGGGATAGGGGTTGACACACCCAACAGTCAGAGGGTGCCGCTTGTCTTGCTTACGTGTTGCACAGTATCCGCGATCGCCATTTGAAGGCAAGAATTGAAACTCACAGAATAGAAACAAATTCTGGTAACATTGTTGTTATTAGATTTTTCTCAATGAAAACAAAAATTATGGACGTAGCGATCTCAGACTTTCAACACACCATTCTGAAGTACTAAACTACGGTTTGGTATTGATAATGAAGGGAAGTAATGGACTTGCACATCCCTGTAAATCAATAACCCAATCTTTAAAGGGCATAGACTGGGGGGTGCACCCCCCCCCTCCCCCCGCAGAGGAGTTCCGCCCTTAGCAAGCCCAAGGAAATTTGCATGCCTTTTTCTGCTTTCAACAGGTGATTTTCTCGACTTTATCTACCTCCCCAAGATATAGACCTCCTCCCCATGCCCAAACCAGCCTACACCATTGAAAGAGTTAATTATCATACTCCAATGCACAATATTTCCTTTACTTTCTTATTCATACTGACCTGTAAGAAATAAAATAAATGATTTTTTTATATACAATAGTAAAATGGAGCAAAGAAAAGGGGGATTTCAGATTAAGGACTCCCAACCTTTCTGACTGAAAAGTGGGATCATAATCTTGCACAAAAATAGGAAAGAAACAGCATTTCCCATAAATGTGTGTAGTAAAATCATTAAGAAAAATAGGAAAATCATATCAAAACAAGGGCTGGTAATTGTGAAAACTCAGATTATTTCCTTCAAATTTAGAATGGTTGAGAGGTTTGTGGATTGTTGGATTGCTAAATTACAGTGTATGCACAATATATATGTACATGTATCATGCATACAGACTATCTTACAATTTTCTCACTAAAGCTTATATCTTAATTGGTTTCACATCCACTTCCACGTACTAGATTATCAGTCAAACAAACAGGCATTCGTATCTTTCGGGTTTCTATAACCTTGACGGTTATCAGCGTTACCACGGCAACCGTGAGTGAAGTCACCTCCACGGCCATGATCACCGCCACCACTCACCTTCGGACTACAGCACCACCTTGAGATAACGATCCCTGCGTCGTCGGAGCAAGGTCCGGTTGAATTACGGGGGACGCGTCCCTCCGTTTCCCCTTCTTCCTCTGCCCCCCTATCTTGCTAGTGGAGCTGTCTGCTCTCGCTCTTCCCGATTGGTCAAGAGTTGTTTCAGAGTTCAGAGTTGTTGCAGCGTTGGCGGGGATGGCAAAGTTGGGCTTTCTGCTGCCAATGAGGGCAGCCTCTACAGTGTCTGAGATGACAAGGATGCACATTAGAGGAAGGTGATCACTACAATCACTTACACTGAGAAATTTTACAAATGCCTACAAAATATTTTTCTATCTGTTGTACTGTAGGTTTCTTGATTTGTAATTCTTACATTATTGCTAAATGCCAACCAAAAATCATTTATATATTTATGAACCAACAACAAAACACTTGTAAGCCAAAAAAAAAATTAAAGTGATAGGCTAACATTGTGGAGCTTCAATTTAAAAAATTGTCAAACTTTGATATCTGAGCTACAAAGTAGTGTTCAAATGGACAAATAAACACCCTAGAATACAAAAGTTTGGAAAGTTACACTGCTAATGGCAAGTTATGCATGAATAAACAATTTAAACTCGGGGCGAGTTTTAATAGCCTGGGTGTACACACAGTAAGTCTATGGGAGGAAATAGGCAAGTGAATCTGGTTAACTTACGATTTTCACTTTTTTAAAGCACTAAATAATCATTTTGAAATACAATTTTTCAGGGCTTCATTTTAGACCTCATCAAAGACACTGGTAGCATGGGGAATCATGTGGCTCAGATTTTTTAACCGTGGTAAATCTGTATGTACATCATTTAGAATTAAAACCAGCACATCAATGATGCAGTGCTCATCTGGCATCTAGCAAAGAAATTCACGCAAAAGGAGAAAGGATTTGTGTGTGCTTTTCAAATAAGTTTTGAATAAATTAGCTTAAATAATTCCTAGACAAAATTCTGTATACAAGTTTAGTGTACCTTATGTAGCTATACCAGATGAAACAAAAGAAATTAAAAATCAGTCAAGAAATGAAGGAGAAGAAAATTTGTGATTTTCAAAAAAAAAGTGCATAAATTAGCATATTTAATGAGTTTCAAAATTCTGTGTAAAAGTATTGAATCTCCCACCTACTGTACTGCTATAATATAAAGCAAACAGAATTGAAATCAGATAAGAAGTAACGAGGAAGAAGCATTTTGAAATTGTGGACAGACGACGGACGCCACGCCACAGCTTACACTCATCGGGCACATTCAAGCCGGATGAGCTAAAATAATACGCCCGCTTGTAACGCGGAAAATGAAAACATGTCACTGTGACCTTGACCTTTGACCTTTTGACCTCAAAATCAATAGGCTTCCTGGGATCCATGCTAGTATCATACACACCAAATTATATGAGGCTAGGTTAAGTTAAACTGAAGTTATGGCGTCTACAAGGAAAAGTTAACGGACGGACAGACAGACGGACACCGAGCGTGATACCATAATACGTCTCGTAGCCGAGCGTATAAAAAGACTAATACTCTATTTGTGTAAAATGTAATGCAACACAACCTGTTGAAGAAGAGAGACAAGATTTCTCGTCACAAGGTCAATTAGAAATACATTTCAGATGGATGGCAACTTTTGGAAATCTGAACTAGGAAGGATTTGCAACTGACACCAAATAATGTGCACACAGCACACATCATCTCAAGCACAAAGTGCTTTACCCTTGTGGGCAGAGTACAGGACCCACCCTGGTAACACCGTTTCTTATTTTCTCTCCTTTGTTTCTGAAACAATCCGTAAACTAAAAATTGTGTTAACGTCTTTTTTTTATATTTTTATTTTATTCAGATCATTAAGAAGATCATAGTCATGGACTAGAAATTATAATATTTAAAAGAATCACTCCTCCCCCCCCCAAAAAAAAATACCCATGAAGTTCAGAAAAGAAAACAAAACATATCCACTAACCAGAAGGATGAAAAGTGAGATGCAGTAAATTAAATGACGGTTCAGCCGCCGACGTGCGAGTGTAGAAATTGGTCAACATGAGTTCAGTATTGTGCAGCACACCGACGCATGATTCCACCATGTCAGCTTGGTCACAGATCTGTCCTTTCAGCAAACATTTGACTACTGACCGTGTCAATCTCAGTGATGAGTACATCGAGTTGTTGTTTAAACGTCCCAGTGTGCCAACATTGCAACAGCTTTGTATAGATTCAGCACCTTGAGTAGTTTAGGTACGACAGTAGCGTCCACAGTCCCACCCACACTTGGTCTCCGCATGGATGGTTTCGGTAACCGAATGTCTTCATCTCGACGAAGCAGCACGTACAGCAGCGCCACCAATACTTTAATGGTGTACTGCATGAGGTATTCTAGGCGGGGTTCCCACGGACCGGCATGGCTCATACCCAGTCCCCATGCACACAAACCAACTGTCTGTATCCACTGAATTAGCGATTCAATGTTGTGGTTCCCCATGGGTATGAAGCTGAGCGATTGCGTCGATTCCGAATCGGATGGCGCCCCGAATATCAGTTTCCCCGACGTCATGCTTCCCAGCAGCCCCAGGAAACCGGGATCGGAATCGTTCGCGCTCTCTAATCCCGACTGCTCCATCCCGTTTCCCAAGACCGCGTCGATCATATTTGAAAACGAACGTTGGTGGGATGAACGAAGCACTGGGGTAGACGGTTGACGTTGCAGCGTACCCAGTCCGACGGACCCCAGGTCACCGTGCGCCGTACATCAGTGAGAGCGCTGTAGCGCCCTCACTCAGGTAGTCGCCCATGACGCTTGCGCAGGTCAGGTCTGCCGGAATCTCCATGACCAGGCCAAGGTAACCGTCGGAGCAAAGCACCATGGGAAGGGAAGGGATGACAGGAAACAGAGAAGCGCTGTCGCCCTTCGTCCGCCTCTGACGTATCGGAGCCGGTAGGAGAAGGGGGACCGGTCTTGGTAGGCAGAGAGTGGCGTCGCTCTCCTGCAATGACAATAAGAAACCACCATTATATTAATTACAGTAATAAAGTAGTATTATTGATTGAATAATTGATTGAGTAATGATTGACTGATTGCTTTACTTTATTTACTTTATTCTATGTATGTATGTGTGTGTGTGTGTGTGTGTGTGTGTGTGTGTGTGTGTGTGTGTATGTATGTATGTATGTATGTATGTATGTATGTATGTATGTATGTATTTATTTATTTATTTATTTATTTACTTATTTACTTACTTACTTACTTACTTACTTACTTACTTACTTACTTACTTACTTACTTACTTACTTACTTACTTACTTACTTACTTACTTACTTATTTATTTACTTACTTATCTACTTGTTTTTTTTATTCATACTTTTTTGTCGGGGGTGGGAGAGTTTTGGGGTATGATGTACTAGCAAACACCGTGCAATATATTTTTGCTTCACACAGAGCCAATGTTACAATAACTTATTTCCGAATGTAAAAGCAAACACCAACATAATTTATTTTAGGCAAAGGTTATACCTAATTAATTTCTGAATGTAAAAGCAAACATCCCACATTTATTTTAGCATATACAGTGAGAGCAGATGATACCACACATCATTTCTGAATGTAAAAGCAAATACTGACATTCACTTTTATTTAGTAATATATAGAAACTTGCTCAAAAAATTATCATTGGGTTAAAAAAGGTCATTGACCGCTGCCAGTGACCTTTGACCTTCTGGTGACCTTCAGCACCCTATGAGAGATCTACCACCTAAGGTTGGTCCCAATTGGGCAAATGGGGGCAAAGTTATGGACCAAAATAGAAACTAGCTCAAAAAACTTGACACTGGGCTCAAAAAGGTCATTGACCTCTGCTGGTGACCTTTGACCTTGTGGTGATCTTCACATACTTCTAACTTTGAAAGTCTGTATGATAAAGTTTCCGTCCAAGTTTGATTGAAATATGAGCAGTTATCACAAGAGTCATTTTTGTAGCGTAACGGACAACGGACGGACGGACAGACACCAAAATGATCCCTTGGTCTTTCTCCACCCCAGTGGGCTCGACAAAATGGTGGATTCATATCTGTAAAACATGTAAGAGATAAGTCTCAATATCATTACATCAACAATCCATTTTACTTCAGGCGATGAAGACACCAAAAAATGACTGACACTGACATACGTGATGGTGATTAATTTGAGGACTGGCAAGAAGTGCGACGGTGCGTGTTCCACGGAGCATCCCTCACTCTGGAGCAGCATGGGTTCTCCTAGACGGGTCAGGAACGCAGACGGAACCCATCTTGGTGATACAGGCTAGAAAGAGGTCATCACGGGTCCACGACATGTCTGACACCCAATACGACCTAGGTCAGGAAAAAAAGAAATGCATATCATTCCCATTTTAGGCAAAAGGAATCTTTCTGCATCTTTTTGAAAACAGAACCATAAGAGAGTTAACTTTGTTTCTTGAAAATCGTTTGGACCCTTACAGTGTGACTGAGTTCAAGTCAGGTCTAGAACTCCTCCCACCCCCCCCAACCCCCCCCCCCCCGCCACCACCTGTTGTGGCAGAGTATAAAATAACCCGGCCTGGGCAGTCGCACACAAGGAATTTAGCCATGTGCAGTGATAACATAACCACACAAGAAAGAGAACCTTTCCCCCCTTACGTATATTACACAAACAATATTACTACACTCAACCTATTTCGCTGATTACTTTCACTTGTTTATTATGTGTAGGACACACAACCAGACAAAATTATTGCCAAAAGTATTTAATAACTAAAGGACAGACAAAATAAGAAGTCTACGTCTGTTCTAAAGTTAGATGCTTGAAGTCTACTCTCATTTTAGTGCAGTGTGTACTAAAACTTAACATGTAATATTCTGGGAAAAAATTACATGTTCCTTTCAGGAGTACAAAGTGATCCATGTGTAACTTGTAACCTTACTTAACCCGTTGGAGATAATTTCATTTTTATTTAACCCTATGTTAACTGGGGGGGGGTCAATTTGACCCCCCCCTCCCCAACGAATTTCGCGACTATTCCGCCATGCAAAATTTTTTTGAGCGCGTTGCTCATGGACTTTTTACTTTCAAGTCTTCCGCATCTTTTGAGACCATTTTCATGAAAATCGGACGTACTATTACAACGCTGCACGACTTTTTATACATGCACGTCAACCCCAAAATTGCTCAAATACGTGATTTCGTGTACAAAATCAATGCAAATTGTGTTTTCAGCCAAAAATCATAAATGTATGATTTTTGCTTTTACTGGGTGAAATGAATTAATTTTATGCTGTTTATGATGGAAAAAGTGTCCCCAACAATTTTCAGCGAAAAAACAATAGAAAACAAAAGGTTGAAAAAACAAAGAAATCTACAAAATTCACAAAACAATAAAATACATAAGAAATTAAATGTGATTCCGCAGATTTTTTTGTAGATAATTGTTGAATATTTTCATCAAATATTAGCATTCTACTAGCTATTGTAACCGAGATATAGATGAAAACAAATTTTCATGCACTTATTTGCATAATTAATTACTTAAAAAATAGAAAAAATATGTTTTTTGAAAATTTTACTATACAGTCTTGTAGTTTACATCCAGCTCTATGCTCACATTTGGTAGTTTTCCAACCGCGGATCGTTGCCGATTCGTGATCTGAAAGGGGTGGGGGTCATAATTTATCCCCCTCCTCCCCTCCCCCCCCCCCCCCCCCCCCCCCCCGTTAAAACTGGTTGAATATAGCCAGTGTAAATACGGGTTTAAGTTAAGCACAATTCTTCCATAAACCCCAGCACTAGACATCTCATTCTTGGTCCCCAACGAGTCAATGGCAACACTGAAATACCCAACATCAATCACATTTGTGATATCCCCCCAACAAATGTATTTTAATAAAACCAAATTACACAAACTTACAAAATATTCATGGTCAGCTCGCCATTAGTATGAGTGCATATGAAGCAACATAATACATTTAGCATAGTATCAACTCTTAACATGTCAAGCCTTTTTCAACACTGCCATGTTGAGCATCATTCAGTGTGCTGTTTCAACTTTGAGCAGCAATAACCTTTTACACATGCATGTTGGAACTAGAAATTTGGTGTGTCCACAGGACACGGATGCCCCCGCTTAAAGAGAATACACAGTACTGGTTGATGATGGAAAATCTTTCATCAAAATTTCACATTTCCATATTTTCCAGCAGAGAGTAAATTACATTTGCATTATAATGTGGGACTAATTCACTTTATATGCAATAAAAAGTTGAGGAATTGGCAGTTTGAGTACCCGACGGAGTAGGCTCCGTTGCTGCAGTGTGTATGGCAACAATTAACATAGTCCCACTTTTAGATTTCTGTGTTAGTACTTTGTCAGTAGTGGGGATTTGTGTAACAGATATGTCCAAAACAAAGTGTTCTGTTGTTTTCAACTACTCTCTCCTATATTACAGTGACATTTTTAGAATATCATCTGTTCACAGAAGGTTTGAAAGCAGTTGATATCAAAATGTTGTTGCTCTGCAAGTAATCAAGCAGTACTGTGTATTCTCTTTAACGCGATCAGTAAGCATTTCTTATTGAGTAATCATGTGGAAACCAATTTGCATGAGCTGTGACCTTTGACCTTTGACCTGCGGACTCTGAATTCAAATAGACCTGTATGATAGTGTGTTCTACCTACAAACCAAAAATTCTTAAAATCTGTTAAAGTTATCGTGCGGAAACCAATTTGCATATATAATGAGCTGTGACCTTTGACCTTTGGCCAGCAGACTCCGAATTCAAACTTGACCTGTATTTGAGTGTGTTCTACCTACACACCAAAAATTTTCAAAATCCGTCAAATATTTTTGAAGTTATCGTGTGGAAACCAATTTGCATATGTAATGAGCTGTGACCTTTGACCTGTGGACTCCGAATTCGAACTTGACCTGTATTTTAGTATGATCTACCTACACACCAAAAATTGTCAAAATCCGTCAAATATTTCGTAAGTTATCGTGCGGAAACCAACTAGGGAACGGATGGACGGACAGGTGCAACGCTTAATGCCCCCTCAAGACTTTGTCGGCGGGGGCATAAAAAGTGTTATGTGCATAAGTTGTAGCTAAAAGTATACACTTTCTAATAATGCAACTTTTATTTTATTATTAAGACTTCTGAACTTAGAGTGATTTCAATGAAGTTACATATTTCATTGGAAGACTTGATAAATCACTGTAAAACAATATTAAATTGTCAACTATTAGACCCATTGTATGCATTTATAAGAAGCTGGTATATTTCAATGGAAGATACATTGTAATTCATACTCTTATCTACGTGTAATACCACCTTATTCATTGTAATATTGATTAATTTCAGAATTTTACAGAAAGATACATGTTTGTAATCATTCAAAACAATGGAATCAGCCCCCTACCCCCACCCCACCCCCCCCCCCCTAGGTACAGCATAGCCAAAAAAAGCCCAGCCTGATTAAGGTTAATGGCAAAAATGTTAATGTCAAAAAAAATTGATAAGAATCAATCAGAATCCATGTGGAATTGCTTAGAATATTAGTTTGCAGAGACAGTGAGTTTCAATGTATGTGTGAAATTGTAATGTAGCCCACACTGTGTGTGGAGAGCAGTGATGTGAGTTAAACTATGAAACTAATGAAAACAGTATTAATATATTTAATATTAGGTAAGAAAGATATATCAATTGCACATCATCTATCAAACCAGTCAATAGAGTAGTATTTCTATCTACAATTGCAGGTTATTGTTATTCAAATCAGAACCAAAAGAATGTGTTTTTTTACCACATGTGTAGTATGCATGAATAATCCATGTCACTGAGGAACATTGAAGAAATAAAATTTAATTACAATCAAGAAGTTAAGTTCCGATGAATAGGTACAAACACTGCAGAATCAAATTAAATCTTTCATCTTTAGATTACAAGTCTACACGTATCAGTTGACTCAACATTAAATAAAATGTTATGATCTGAATGTTGAAAATATTACACAAGGAAAATACATTTTTGAATATGCTTTAGTAGTACAACAATTTTTTTAGTAGTAAAAGAATTTCCTCAGAACTCTTTAGATACTGCTCTAAGTCTCTTGTAACTGTAACTGATACTGATTTTCAGAATTAGCATTCATTGTGATTAAGTTAACAAAAAGTCTGTGTTTGTGATCAATAAGGCACAATTTTTCTTCTCTGGTATGATATTCCACAGGATATTTGTTACAGAATAGTGTAGAGAAATAATGGATATTCTGTTAATTAGAAAGAAAAGACATGGTTACACTGTGTTTAAAAATATTAGTTTTCAGTTGTTTACAATTTGACTAAAATCAGGTATCAAAAGACTACATGAGAGGCTACAGACAGTAAAATGTTTTCTTTGCAGCTTCCTTCTCTGATATTTCCTTCTTGGATAAAATCTCTTGATAGAGTAAAACTAAAATCTTCTATAATCTAAAATTTCATATCCTGACTGTTTGTGATGTTTCATGTGTCATTACGCTTTTTTATTCACTAGTTTTATCACACAATGAAGAAGGTAATTCAAAAGGGCACAGTCTGATTTCCTGAATTAAAGTGATAAGCTAACATTTACTTCAATTAAAAAAATCTCAGCTACATGATTCCCCATGCTACCAGTGTCTTTGATAAGGTTTAAAAATGAAGCCCTGAAAAAATGTATTTCAAAACGATTATTTAGTGCTTTAAAAAAGTGAAAATCGTAAGTTGGCGGGATTCACCTCCCCATTTCTTCCCATAGACTTACTGTGTGTAGATCTAGGCTATTTTTACTTGCCCCGAGTTTTAATTGTTTATTCATTCATATCTTGCCAGTGGCAGCATAAACTTCCAAACTTTTGTATTCTAGGGTGTTTATTTGTCCATTCAAACACTACTATATAGCTCAGATAGCAAAGTTTGACAATTTTTTAAATTGAAGCTCCACAATGTTAGCCTATCACTTTAACACTTAGTGATACTGTATACACTGAATATTTTGTGGAGGTTTTATTTTAATTCATGACTCCATAACCAAGAAAATGTTTACCACCTAATATTAATATACAAAGTAAGTGAAAATGCAATAAGACTGCGAAAATAAACGCCAGCAAATTCCCCATCTACAAGGAAAATTGTGAAAATATATGTGACCCGTCACCACAATACCCTGATAAAGTCACACAACCTAAAGATAAGGAAAGTGTCAAATATCATATTCGGTATGAAAGTGAAGTATCCTAAAAACTAGAAAACGTCAATGACGTAGCGCTCATCCGGCATCTCGCAACATTATATATCCAAAATTTCATGTGGTACAATTTTATACTGGTCAAAAAATTAAAATTTGATGTCCTGGAAGGAACATGAATATAAAAAAATTAGAGTGAGGAAAATATTAGTTTCATGCCCCGGAAGGGAAAGAAAAAAAATAATAATAATAATAAAAAAATAATAATAACTACCGGTATATGAATTATTATATGATTGCATTTTTGTGATTTTATTTGTGATTTTGAATTTGCATAAATTAGCATAATTAATGAATTTCGAAATTTTGTGTACAAGTTTTGAAGCCCCACCTAGCCTATCATATAAAAAAATCAGAATGAAAATTGGTCAAGAAATGAGGGAGAAGCAATTTCTGTTATTTTTGGAATAAATCTGCATAAATTACCATAATTAATTAATGAGCAACAGTTAAAAATTCTGGTAGAAGTTTAGTGTACCAAGCTTAGCTCTACCAGATAAAGCAAACTAAATCAAAATTGGTTGAGAAATGAATGAGAAGAAGCATTTTTTGTGATTTTATTTGTGATTTTGAATAAATTTGCATAAATTTGCATAATTGATTAATTTCAAAATTTTGTGTAGAAGTCTTGAAGCTCCCACCTAGCCCTATCAGATCAAACAAACAGAAAGAAAATCGGTCAAGAAATGTGGGAGAAGAAGCAATTTTTGTTATTTTTGGATAAATTTGCATAAATTACCATAATTAATTAATGGAGTATAATTTCAAATTCTGTGTACAAGTTTAATGTGCATAACTCAGCCCTACCAAATAAAGCAATCACAATCAAAATCGGTTGAGAAATGAAGGAGAGAAGCATTTTTTTGTGATTTCGAATAAATTTGCATAAATTAACATACATAATGAATTTCACAATTCTGTGTAGAAGTTTTAAATCCCCACCTAGCCCTATCATATGAAACAATCAGAATCAAAATCAGTTGAGAAATGACGAAGAAGAAACATTTTCAAAACTGTGACGGACGGAAGGACGGACGGACGGACGGACGGACGCCGGACCCACGCATGTTCATAAGCTCATCGAGCCCTTCGGGCCGGATGAGCTAAAAATCAACAGTTTTATGTTTATGTTTCATAAGACGTGCAACTTTATCAGGGTATCATGGTGATAGGTCACAAATGTACACAATGGCTCAGGTGAGCAAAGAAACCCATTTTCACCAAAAATCGGGATAAGAGGTTTAGTCACGCAGCATGACTTTAAGCATGATGTCAACATATTATCGTCCACTAGTCTACATGATGACAGAAAACAAATATAATATTGTATATGTCATATATTTCGAGAAAAGATATTTTTGCCATATGCTTGAAAATTGAGAGTTTACAACAGGGTATTTTATTGCATTCACATTCACTTTATACAGGTATATCGGGAAGTGAAAATTTTAGTGGTTGGTTAGTAGTGAAATTCATGAAAATAAAACCACCGTGAAATATTCAGCATATTTTTGTGATTTTGCTTCAAAATGGGAATTTGCAAGAGTCTGTTTTGTATTCATGATTTTATTGCATTTGCATTCACTGCGTACAGGTATATGTATATCAGGAAGTGATAATTTTTTGTGGTTATTTAGTCACAAAATTCAGGAATATAACCACCGCATATACAGTATAGTTACCAACCTGACAAGATCTGCACTCGGGTGCTTGACCTTGCAACCACATGACTTCATATCAACCACGGTGGCAGCAGCAGTCAAAGGCGACACGTACATCATTTTGGTCTCGTGGGGCGACCGCTGGTTGACGGCCAGGGCAAGGATGCGACCGGAGTTGGATAACGACACCACGAGGGCGCCGCGATGGTTGATGGGCCAGCTGGATGGGGAGAGGTTCCTGACAGAGTGGTTGGCTGAGAACCATCGCACTGAGAAGGCAGGATGCCTGGAGGGAAAAAGAATGATGATTGTGACATTTTATGATGGCCTAAATCCGCTAAATACGTCCTCGTGGGGAAGAGACATAAATTAAAGCCACTGGCTAACATTTACCACAGTTGAAAAAATGTGAGCTGCATAATCCTCCACGATCCAAGTGTCTTTGATAAGGTCTAAAAATGAAGCCCTGAAAGAAATTGTGTTTCAAAATGATTATTTAATGCTTAAAAAAGGTGACAATCGTAAATTGACCGGATTCACCTGCCCATTTCCATAGACTTACTGTGTGTAGATCTACGCTATTTTCTACTCGCCCCGAGTATTAATTGTTTATTCATTCATATCTTGCCAGTGGAAGCATAAATTTCCAACCTTTTGTATTCTATTTGGCCAGTTGGACACTACTATGTAGCTCAGATATCAAAGTTTGACAGTTTTTTAGATTGAAGCTCCACAATGTTAGCCTATCACTTTATCCCAGGGAACATGCATGTTGGCATGCTTTTGTTAATAAAGACATTTTTTTTAACAAACGAAACATTTTTGCTCAGATTTAATCCAACTTAAGATAGTTACATAAAAAGTCAGAGTTCAAAATTTGGGATTCATACTTTGTGAAATTTTTCAATATAAATGATAAATCATTGGGCTGTTCTTAAGTTGTATTTTGTAACGGAAGTCAAAGTTTCGTACACTGGATGTAGCTTCCACATAATAATTTTGAATTTGGTAGAGTCCAATTGTAGCAGAGATTTCACGACAATCATCCGGATGCAATGGTATGAGGTTTTGACATTGTAAGCTCTGATTGCTAGGTATTGAGTTTTCACTAGATGATATATGAATCACAGTGTACGAATCACATGGCATATGCTGTTTGAATTTCATTAGAGCTCATTTTCATGAAACCTGGCTTTTCATCCCAAAGATTTATGTGAGAGGTGAATATTTATGTGAATCTTTACATTATAAACGATTTTAGCTTATTCGATCAATAAAATTCTTGGGGTGTGAAAATTTTAGACACAGTCTTTAAAGTGTACCAATACCCGAGTATAATGTTTATGAAGAATACACAAAAAACAACCATAATTCACTTGTGATAGCTCCTAAAACTATACATATTTTGATAAATCGGATCATAATCTCCATAACATTTTGGCACTTGTGCTCCGCGCTCTGCTCCGTAAGCGCCAGCTTTTATGTGTGTGCGTTCTAGCTATACGCGTACGTTTTTACAATAATATCGCAATTTCCATGCATGTCAATCGGCCAACAACGTTCATGCAATCCCACCAATCTCGGCACAACTTATACGAACAAAATTTGGGAAGATATTGCGGGGATTCCTTGAAATGCCCCTCAGGATTATAAATCTCGTAGCCATGTCGGTACCGTCTGATTTGTTGTTGCATTCGTCATAATCAAAAAATGAGTTGTTTTTCCCCAAGATGTCTTCAACCTGCGAGGCCGACTGGCTTTCGTTCCAGCGGCGTCCGGTCTACGCCGCGCGGGCCACACCGTGGCTGCACTGCAGTACGTACTGCATAGACTGCACTGTTGTAGCAGCCGGTCGTATACATCGCACACGCATTTTAGACGAACAATGATTAAAATATATAGAGCAATCAATCAATTAATAGAATCGGGTAATCGACTAGTCTGCTTCAAGTCGTTTTTGCTTTTATAAAACTCGGGAAAATTTACATTTAAACTCTAATAAATAGATATCAGAGGGAAATAAAATTCTAATATTTTGCGGAAGGCATGTCATAAGTTTATTCAACTCATATAACAAACATTATACTCAGGGTATTGGTGCACTTTAATAACCACGCACAGAATCTGTATTCCCTTCATCTGTTGGGAGTCTTCAGTCCTCTCTGTAGAAGTTTCTCCAGATTCATCATTTGATCTCAAGACTTTCCATTACCAACCAGTACTCCAGTTAATTTCTAAGAGTTAAACTGGCTGAGAAATCCACGAACAGATTCAAAGGGTGACATAAAAACTTACAAATCAGAAGACCTGATCTACCAACCTCAACTCGCCTTGCTGCCATGGTTCGAACCACCTGATGCAGGCCGTTGAGATCCGAATATCATCCCCTTGATAGAAGACTATAGAACACAGACAACATCTGCCCAGAACCTACAGAATACAAATGGGTGTTCAGAGATGAGGTGGGTGAGACTACAAAACTCGGGTGTCAAAAGCATTTATACAGAACAGCAGTTAGAACGTAGCTGGGCAACTCCAAAGTTAAGGGTACAAAAATGTGACATGGACTCCAAAATCAGAAATCATAATAATTATTAAAGTCAGATTATTTGTTTCCACAGCTTTTTATGTGTACCATTCAAATAAAAAAAATTTAAGATGACCTTTGCTTTTATCATAAGCCCCACAAAAATGTGTATAAATTTCCCATATCATGTTTGTAACAGGACGGAATATTTTGACTCAAATTCTTCCGTCCTTGTTACGAACATGTAAAGGAAATTTGTACACTGTTCAGTAAAATTTTGCTGGATATATCTCCTTGTGAGGAGATTCAATAATTTATAATATTCTTATGGTACTAGGTAGTCTTAATTTCTACTTGTACATTCATTTCCCCCCAAGAAAATCTTTACAGTGGAATTGCCCAGTTACATGTATGTACTAAATAATAATTTCCCAAATGTAGATATTGAAGAAAAGGGTGTTTGAGAACATGATTCATTGACCTTAGAACTCTGACCCTTGACAGATTTGGTGTAAAATCTAATGATTTCCTCCTTGGTCCATGTTTCATCACACTCCCTCCACAGGTACTTCCATAATTTTGTTCACAAGAAAGTGCAGACGCACGGACGTATGTACCGATGAATGGGTGAAAAGACGTATGAAAGTACAGACACACAGACATATGGATGGACAGGCAAACAACATTATGCCTCCTGCTTCCTTTGAAACAAAAGCATAGTCCTAATTTCTTTGTTTAAAAAGTAATTTTCACTGTTTTGGTAATTTCTTCATGAATTTTCATGGCTTTGTTTTTCAACACTTTTGTACTTTCATGACTTTTTGTTTTCATTACAGAAAACATAATCATAAAAGATGGATGAATTTGTTCCCGGTGTCCCCTTCATCGGACGTTTTTAAGAATAATTTTAAAACTGTCCTATTCAGGGAAAAAAAATCAAAAATTTCTTTACGAGGGCTACTTTTCCTGTATCGGTACTTTCCAGATATTCTTTTGCATTGAACCCTATTGCAAATTACAGGGGCTCATTTACACACTTCAGGGGCTCTTTTACCATTTCGGGGACGAAATCGCCCCAAGCCCCCCGTGTATTTTTTTCCCTGGTCCTATTCGACCATTAGCTTCACACGAACTTGTACTTGTAGCACACCCATAACTCTCATTGGCAACCTGAGTGGGGACTGGTGGTTTCAACGTTAGAGCTCCTGAGAGTCATGTGCTGACTGCATATGTCCCTCAAATTGTCAGTGAACAGAGCTGCTGGATGCTACCAGACCTTACCCGGTTGGAGCTGGGAGTTAGGCCTAAAAAAAAAATGTTGTATTGGCGTAACCCGCCCGACCGTAAAAATATCCCCGACCCGTTTTTTTCCCCTTTCTTTGCATTGCTATCGATAGTATGGATATCGCATATCGTGCTGACTTTGCGATCGAATTGAAAACCCGTAAGTGATGCGGACAGAACAGCGATTTTCCCGCCGTATGCGCGCATACAACGCACTTCATGCGCTTCTATATGGAGCCTCGCTAGCTATAGCCTCTAGCCGCGCTACATGTTGCTAGCGATGATCGAGCTGTTAAACTCAACATGGCGTCTTACACAGTAAGATGCCATGGCCCAAAAATTATTTTCAGTGTCCTTCTCAACTTTGGCTAGAATGATGTCATTGATGAACTATTGCAAGAAATAGCGGTTTCCGAATTGGCCAATTGTAGGTTTATAGTTCATAAAGTGAAAGCATTGAGCGCTGATCGTGGCGCATTAAAAAAAACACACCGCCCTACCGACCCTATTTTTCAGTGAGCTGTTACTCCAATAGAACAAATTTTTTTTTTAGGCCTTATAATGGGTCATCCAAGGGTTTTCTGGTTGTACCGCTGAGTAAGGCTACTATACGCATTTAAATGCATTATTGTATCGTGTTGTAAAGTAGTAGACTCTTACTGGATCAGATACAAACACTGCATCGGTCACCGCTTCGCTCGAGTCCGCTGCCGGGAGAGGTGTGTTGCCTCCACCAATCAGAGACCATGTTCCTTTCAGATCAGTGTCTCTGGCCTTGATCGCCCCCTCTGATTGGTCAATTTCCCACAAGTAGACAGACCTGCATCCTTTGACCAGCAAGACGTTTTGAATGTCGTCGGCTACAAATATTTGCGTGTGGACGTTTCCTGTGAGGAGAAAACAGTACGACTGTTTAGTTTGTATGAATCAGTGCTGTATTTACTTGTGTAATTTGTTTGTTATTCAATTGTACATGTATTCATTCACTCACTCATTTATTTACTTATTGACATGTTAACTTATTGACTTATTGATTTATTTACTTATTCTAGTGGCGTCGTCGACAGGCCTTCTGTCGAAAAGCTTGTCGAGATAACAGTATTTTGACTGAAAGACGATATGTTGATATGTCGACAGAGAATTTATCTTACCAACAACAACACACAGGGTATCAAAGTAATAAATCAGGACCTAACAATGTCATCTCAGCAGGCAATCACTTCTCAAAGCAAGCATTTTTTTCTTTCTCATGCTTGCAGAAGGTTATAGAAACTGAGAACCATTGTTCTGGGTGTAATCTACACCATAAGAATCTCGGTTCCCCGTAAATTGATGATGTGGTCAAGCCATGCAGTAAGCCAGGCAATTGAAAGTCCAAAGTTCAAAATTCCACAAGCTATAGCGATGTCAGTCATCATTAGGGCCCCCTGGCAGGCTAATTATCCCCTGCAGTATGTAGCCACAATACAAGTGTATTTTAACATGTATAGGTACGGTGGTGTAAGACTGTCTTATGAATTCAATGTCCCAACTTATCCGACCATTTTTTTGTCGACAGCTGTGTCTGTCGGCTAAATATTTGAGGTGACATGTCGAAAGAGAAATTTCTATTTGACGACGGCCCTAACTTATTCATTCATTCAATCAATCATGTCCTTCTGCATGCAAAAAAAAATGATTTCAGTACTTTGCTACAAATTCTGTTCGCTATCAATCACTGACAGTTATTCACTTGGAAAAATGTTTAAATGTTTTTGTGAAGCATGATTGTACAAATGCAGTTGAATACAGCAAGTTCAATAACTTGTCAAATTAAATCCTCCATATTTTCTGATATAGTCTTTATTGCAAATTAAAACTTCAGTATCTTATATTTTCCCCATTGTCTAGTTTGTCTACCACTCTACTCAATGACAGTGTAGATACGTACATGTATGTGAAACTAAATTTCTTTAAAAACTGTACAGGGAAAAGATTACACTCTATCGACCATGCACTAACACACTGAAACTCTTTTGTCACATGAAACCAATGGAGGTATAGACAATTTATAAAGAGATTTATAAAGATATTTTTTAAGGGCCCACAAAGACAAGTTTCATTTTTGAGTAATAATTTCATTGCTACATAATGCAGTGACTTGAGAGATTTATAACAAATTCATTTCTTCCCCTGATTTCAAATAGTTTCACTGCATATTTTCTGACTCATATATGTACTCTATGTGATGCCAGATTGTAATAACATTATGCTTCAACCTAAATTTCATCTGGAAAGAATTATCATAGATTTTGATTTGAACAAAGAGTTTTTTTGTGATTCTTGTAATACTTTGTTGATATATTCCACAAATGAATGTTTCACCAAAGCTATCTCTCAAAAAAATGCAATACTAGTATTATATTTGGGTTTATGTGTTGTGGTTGAGGGCCATTAAAGCCACTGGCTAACATTTACCAAAGTTAAAAAATGTGAGTTACATAATCCTCCACCCTCCAAGTGTCTTTGACAAGGTATAAAAATGAAGCCCTGAAAAAAATTGTATTTCAAAATGATTATTTAGTGCTTTAAAAAATAAAAATCCTAAATTGACCGGATTCACTTGCTCATATTCTCCCATAGACTAACCGTGTGTGGATCTAGGCTATTTTTTACTCTCCCCGAGTAAACATTGTTTATTCATTCATATCTTGCCAGTGGCAGCATAAATTTCCAAACTGTTGTATTCTATGGTGTTTATTTGTCCATTCCAACACTACTACGTAGCTGAGATAGCAAAGTCTGATAATTTTTTAATTGAAGCCCCTCAATGTTAGCATATCACTTTAACACTACCAGTGAAAAATTGCAAATTTACGGTGAAAATTAAAAGCAACTAAAACTCACCCAAAATATCACATGAAAAATTGCACATCGGAATGCAATTTTTCTGAGTTGGGCAGTGAAAGGAATCTAAATTTTTGTCATGACTTTCCCTACTTCCGGATGAACCCTTGCAGTGTAATTGAACCGAACTGCAAGTTGGAACCACTGAACAAGCCCACTGAACAAGCCCACTGCACATGCGCATTATGGAGCCAAAACTTGCAAGTTTTCTCACGTATGGAAATATCGTGATTTGAGGTTGCCGTGTGAACACGAAATTCAAACATCACAATTTCTAATGTCAAGACTCTTCCCATCGAGGATGGACTACATTCCACACTACCAACCTTGTTATTATCTGCCTGTGACCCAATGGTTGGTATCCCTTGATGGTTTTGAGCACATCCTGCGTCTTTATCCAGAGAGATGTCGGCCCAGACTCCAGTAACAGCCACCAAGCTATGACCCTGGGAGAGAGAGAGACAAATGAAAATAAACAGAAGATACTGACTGATGATGCAAACTCTTTATTGGAGTCCACATTTTGTCGGTTCCAGCGTGAAAAACGCGATAACATTTGCCATTATATTGAGTAATTCACTTCCAAATACAATAACTGACAAAGTGACACTGGGCCGTACAAACGATATTAATTTTCCACCATTGGCCCCAACTTTGCAATATCACAATTAACATTGTCCCACTTATAGAATTTTTGTGTTAGCTCTTTTTCAGCATGATGTCAATAAACAGTTTTGTTCAAAGACCAAGTGTTCTGAATTGTTTTAAGCTTACCTCTTCTGCTACCTCAAGTGTCATTCTTCATGAATACATCTGTTTAGAAGATGCGTTTTGGAACAGTTTTAATTATATTGCAGTACTCAATCTCATACGTATGCTAAAGAATGTATAATGACAGAAATATCATTACCTGCCGACCATGAACACCTATGAAATAGGGACAAAATTTGCTTGTAAAAGTATGAAAAATAGGTGACATTCTCAATATCCTATCCATTACTTAGACAAATATTTCCGAAAAATAGGACACCATCTGAAAGACATGGGAATATAGGCCTACATTTTTTGGCAAAACAGGCCGGACTGTCCTAGAAAACCAGGGACAGTGGCCAGATCTGATATGCGTTCACCACGGTAACCGCTGATAAAGTCGACAACCCAAAGGTAACGGAACAAAGTGCCATCAAATATCATATTAGAGGTTAACCAGATATGACATCGGTAACCTGCATCGGGCGGTATTCTGAACATCGGGAAAACATCGGATCGGGCGGAAAAGGTGATAGCTGCCGATGCTTCCCGATGTATTAAAATAACATACACACGATATTTCGTTTGAAAGTACTTTTAAACATACGGCAGACCGTCGGCAGCTGCCCCTGAAAGATTATTATATGACTCTTTAAAAGTATGCACCACGCCATCTGTGAGATAACAAGGGCCCACCAGTCGCGTATTATTCTACCGCCAAGATCAATTTACGATGGACGCATACATTTCCACAACGATTGAGTCTGCCTGAATCTAGCTAACACTGTCAGATAACAGCCTGACACATGCACACAGTCAGGCCAAGCTGAGAATACGCACTATTTTCTCCTACATTAACAGTTAGACATGCCTCCCTGTGTAATCTGGCATTGGTTCTCTGAATTGGCAACTTAATGCATACAAGCAATAAAATTATGGACCACTCCCCTCTAACAAGGCTGAAACCCTGAGGAACGGAGAACAATACCGGGCCCGCCCTTCATGCGCAGTGACTTCCGGCTTGCCTCTCGGTCATCAAGCCAGCCAGGTGAAATCCGACAGCATGCCCACTTAGCTGCTGATCTCTACGAAACAGTGCTTAGCAGTACACTGCATACAGTGGGCCAATCATCGTCCGTCACTTAGTCACGAGCTGCTCGCGCGTCTGGCGGCATGCTGATCACTGCCTTAGGGGCAGTCGGGTTGTGTCAACTTCCCCCGTATAATCTGGGAATGTGGGGTCGTGATAGCAGGGAGGTTTTCTGGTTTGTCTACCTTGCGTTAGTGCGGATGGCTAACCACAGAATGTAACAAGGCTCCACAGAACCAGCTCCGGCAACCGACAAAAGAACAAGGAATTATCTCTCGGTGG
>JZLH01S0067698.1:67043-87813 GCA_001188425.1 Eucidaris tribuloides
CAAACAAGAGAGAGATAATTCAGCAGTATTAAGGCAATACTGCTGTCTTCCGTGGATGCCAGCCTGGCATTCAATAGACGTTATAATTGCACTGGATACATGAAAACTAAAATTACAATTACAAACACGACCCCAACCCACCCCTCCATAGAAAAAAATATCCAAGGTGTTTTTTTTGTTTCTTTTTATCATACATGTGAATAAATTTCCCATTGATCGAGTTCATTCAAAATAATTCATCTTAAAATGATTTTGAAAGGATCTACAGTTGCGCGCATTATGGATTCATGGGAAAGTATAATAAATCTGACTATCCCTATAAAAAATGTTCTTTACAATTATTAGGTTTAAGGTTTATACGTGGACTTGTCTATCGTTGTTTCAGTCATATACTTAGGGTAATCGGCCGTCACATGTCACCAGTGTACTGCCAAATTTTGACTTTTCAGGTTTTCATGGGGGGGGTAGAGGCGCTCTTTTTCATTTACTAGGTCTCCGTAATTGCACGACTTCTCCCTTTCAAGATAGCAGAGCTATCTGTAGCGCTTTTTTCAAAATATCCTGTCTTTTATGGCAAAAGGGGTATCTTATAGATACAGCCCCAAGCCAGCCGCTGCCCTGAGCTCAATGAATTGCGAGTAAAAAGTTGTATCTGCTAGATACACCTTCTGCAAGAAAATGATGGGCGCAGCCAGCTCGTACAATGGCAAAAGGTGTATTCGCCAATGCGCGCACGCAAAAGTCCAAGACCAATTTATGCAAAAAGATGTATCTGTAAACATATCATCCTTTTGGCCAAATTTTTGCATGAGTATTCATGAATATTTCACTGGTGTAATGTGATAAGATACCCATTTTGCGCAACATTGGCCAAGGTATGCCCCGCTACGCGTGCTTTCATTACGTGGCGCGGTCAGTAATACTGCCAAGACGCGTGTATCCATGCGTTTTACAACGCGAACGTGATCCATTGTTTAATTTTGGTTGCACAACCATTGCCAGTCTAGCAAGAAAAGAACCCAAAGGTAATTATTTTAAAAGGTAATTTTACTAATTGTTACTCATGAGGGTCCTACGAAAACTATGTAAAATGCTTTTCTTAACTAAAGCTAGGAAATTCCTAGACGCTTGGGCCTGCAGAATTTATGTGTACGACAGTGCGTATCTAGCGGGGGGCAAGGGGGCACGTGCCCCGTGCGCCACTTTCGGGGCGGGGGGCAAAAAAGGCAAAATTTGCAAGAAAAACAGGGAAAAATGAAGAAAAAGGAATAAAAAAAAAAAAAAAAAAAAAAAAAAATTAAAAAAAAAAAAAGAAACTGTACTGGTAGAAAAGAGGGATGGAAAAAAACATTGTAATATTATAATCTTCACGAATAACCTCTTGAAGATTACCGGCCAAAAAAAAGCTGAAAGGGCGCGATTTCGACACTGGCCAAGGCGGATATCCTGCTGAAGGCGCGCGCATTACAGTAATTGCCCCATTTTCAATTGTTGGATAGGGCGCAATTTTTAAGCACTTGCCTCCGGCGCTCATTTCCTAATACGGCCCACTTGTGGTACGTAATCGTTAATTAATCTACCACGATTCCTACAATAGCATAATGGTAAACTAAAAATTACATTGCAATATTTTCATCTTGACTTATCATGGTGTTTTCACAACATGACATTTTCACAGCAATTTAGTTGCAACATAGAGAGTTTTTAGAGCAAACACCAGGCGATGCGAAGCAAGCACAAGCAGCGTAAAAAAATGTTGCACTCAATACACTGATCTAAATATCAAGGATTGCCGAGGTGAAAAAATATTCCCACGGTTGGTCAAATAATATTAAGAATTTCAGTTTACAGCCATGGTCGTGAGCCGCTTCGCATCGCTGGCATGAAAATGTTAATTTTTAAAATGAAAAAATGTCACAATTTGGGGCCTTTCATAAGTGCATTTCCATTCTCTTTTGTTTTAGTCTGAGCCTAGTTGACTTAAATCACACATCCGGTCTGTGGGATACTCGCCTGCCAATTTGAAATGAACTGATACACCGTTCCGTGATTTAACACCAGTATACACCTTACCGAACGGTGGTATCTTGCAGATACATCTTTGCCATGTTTGTTTACATGAAAATGCGATTGTGTAAGTCCAGATACACCCTTTTGGCCATGATATCTACATAAAAAACTGTAGGACGTAAGTGAAGATACATCGCTTTTATTGTGAATCGAATGATCAGTGTGATAGTGGAAAATCTTTGGCAAAATGCTGTATCTAACGTAAAATGCCTTATTTGAGGAAATATTTAGAGAAAATAATTGTAATGATAATCTAACACATAAAGCAAAAATCAACATTGAAAAATGTCTCTTTTTACAAAAAAAAATAAACAGCTGAAACTTCAAAGTGATTTTCTAATAATGTGTATTTTGGCAGATACACCCTTTAGCCATTGTGACGGCCGTAATATTAATGTAACCTTTGTAATCATTTGTCACAAATGTGTTTTTAAAAACGGCATCTGCCAAATTTCCCAGGCTCAAGGAATGATGGATCTATGAAAGATTTATTTATCAATATTTATTTTATTTATTTTATTTATTTATTTAGTATTTATTTATATCTATTTCTTCTTCTTAATCTTTCTTTCTTCTTTGTTTCAACATCTTTTTAGCAGACGGGAGGGACGGGTTTATTTGCAGGATTGGGGGGTGGGGGGGGGGGAGAGAACAACGATTTTTTTAGTCTTCCAATCTAACTATATTGTTATTCGGCCCAAATTATCAGTATCCAACAGGTTCATGCTCATGTTGGGGCGCCCCCCGAGGGGGGGGGCTGTTGTGTAAGTACAAGCATGATACTTGTTGCGTAATTAAGGCCCTGGGAGGGTTTTTCCCCTCTCCGAGAAACTATACATTTTTTTTCTCCAAAATATAGATATTTTTTCATTATTACCTCTCAAATCATTCAACGATAGTGAAGATAAGTTTAAATAAAACACCTGTTATGGAACCTTTGGTAGAATACGTAGTTTTGGTAAAAATCTGGGCATTTTAACTTCAAAATTACAGTGACGTTAACGTGCTACGGGCCGTTCCAAAATTGTCGCGATCTACCGTTAGCCGTAAGGTCGCGCGGAGTTTAGCCGTTCAACCAATCCACTGTGTTCCGTGGTCATAGGACACATAACACATACTTGCGATTTCACCAATTTTAGCCAAAAATTTAAAACTCGCAGGAAATGAACAATATTCTGGTCAACATATCGTTATGCTAAGTGTGTTCCTAGTAAAAACAACAATTCATTGACGTACGATCTCAAACTTTCAACACTCATTTGTAGGGTACTAAACTACCGTTTTTGGTATGATAATAAGGGAAGTAAATGGAGTGCAAATCCGCAACACCTAATCTTTAGGCCAGACTGTTATACAACTAATCTAGATCAATTTGACTGAGCGGGATATGGCACTGCATCCTCCAATTCCGAGCCAGCAATAACTCCCACGCCCGTTGTAGTTCATTTATTAGCATGTATTTATCTCGAAGACATACCTAATAAGTTGTGACCTCAATACATCATCGCTGTAAGTTACACAAGGCAAGTGCCCAGTGGAATGCATTCTTATGCATGCAATCCACCTTATGTGCCAATTAAGATACTTTAATAAGTGAAATATTCCCCATTACTAATTCTTCGTTGATGCTTGTCCACTTTCAGAAATATTATCCCTCAACTTTCAACTAAACTTTTCGATAAACCAAAATCACTACCGAGTCGCAATACTCTATTTTGCTAGAAACATATCAATGAATAACTCCAGTTTACATCAGTAAGTCAAATAACATTTGACCTTTTATACTTTGTTCACGTGAAAAGAATTTGTTTTTGCTGCCCATGTACTAGCCATCCCTGCGAGCGCCACAACACCATTTGATCCCTCCCGGCTCAGTAATTTAACTGGAAAACTATGCAAGTTTTAGGCAAAGTTAGTTGACTTTGACACTTTTGACCTTAGGCCAACAGTTCCTCTAATACGTCATGATGATGTCTGGCCAAATCCATTATGAATTGTTCCCAGTATATATGACATACCGAGTTTATTTAGGCAAAATTAATTGACTTACTGTGTTCCACCCAAGCAAAATTTTGCCCAAAATATTAATCGCTTTTCAGCACTATTCAGAGTGCACGTCTCGGCCAAGATAATGAAAAAATCCAGCACAGGTTCTTAAAGATAATCGCCTATCTAAACTTAATTGACCGACCTCTTGAACTTAAGGAGATTCTACCTAAAATCTTAATCAGCACCATTGACAAATCAGGTGCATATCATGGACCAAGTATGATTTAAATCAACCCACGTTTTATACTGTGATATCTAAATCAGGACCGAACGGACACGCCCAAAAAAATGCAACAGTCACTTCGGGTGACCGCATAAAAATATAATGGTCTGGCAGGGCTTCCTCCGTTCATGTTTTACACTTCTCCATCCAAAAGAC
The DNA here is from genome assembly GCA_001188425.1 of Eucidaris tribuloides. Taxonomy (NCBI): domain Eukaryota; kingdom Metazoa; phylum Echinodermata; class Echinoidea; order Cidaroida; family Cidaridae; genus Eucidaris; species Eucidaris tribuloides. The sequence continues at coordinate 71,542 of JZLH01S0067698.1, forward strand.
AGGCACACTGTAAACTTACTCGCCGAATATTTGCATTATTTCCTATATAACAATTAGCAAAGGTGAGTAGAGTTTAAAAAAAGCAAAAACCGCTTTCAAAAGAAAAAAAAACACATTTGTAACATCTTGGCCCCACTAAAGTACACCTAATAAACGGTAATTTGAGGAGTTCGCCTCTCTCAGGGGTGTTCAAGATGTTCACGATATTAGGTATTTTTCTTGAAATCCCCGCTTTAAAAGCAAGTGGATGCCCTTTGCTGCCCTAAATACTAACATTGTGTAAATACAATGGCATTTAGAAGAAAAATGCATCTGAGAAACTTTTAGCAAATATAGGAGCTGAAACTCAGTTTTAGTTGGAATTATATGACGGGCGTTAGACCTGAATTTGATTTTTTTTTTTTCTCGCGAGAGAAAAATACCTACCATAAGAATATACACTAATCGGCATTGTTTTTCCTTTTGCATTTTCCTAATTCTAGTCAATTACTGACACATTTCAGATTTCACAGACATGTCCTTCATCAATATCCTAAGCAGTGGTTATTCTTTTTCGCGGTCTGCCGTGGATGTTTCATGAAGTCCCTGGCCTTTAAGACTAAGAAGAATATAAATGAACTACAGTGCGTGATAGAAACAAAAGCAAGATACGCTAACAATGGGTAAATTGGTGTGGAAGGCAGTGGGTGTATAATAAAAACAGAGTTTTTAAAAATAACGTTTGACTTATGCTTGTTCAAATGATTACATTAAGCATGTTAAGCAAATCATTTTCATGTAGTTTTCTAAGTAGCCGGTGACTTTGAAAATTTAATTAAAAAACCATTTGCTACATCTTTGGCTAGACCCTTGCCGTCACATCACGAATTAAATCTCCAGTCTGATGCAAATGAGTCTCCCCTCAATTTGGAAGAGGTGTTTTAGAGCACGAATTACATCCATGGAAAAGCAAATCTAAGAATTCGAAAAAGAATCTATGGTATTATCAAAATGAACAAGACCTTTTCGAAGTTCCCGACAGCGTCCACTGTTGTATTCTGGTAGGTCTTTAGATACTTTTTAACCGTTTGATCTGGGTTCATACTTCTAATCCATTACTTGTCTGTATCAACCTGCAGATGAAAGCACATCTTACCCTCGATCTGGTGTTCCAGAACGCATTCACTCGAGAACAACTGATGAGCCTTTTATCAAATAAGAACTCATTTCCTTTGAAGGAAAAATTGGTGGTTTGCTCCTTGTTCATTGTCCAATGTAGCCATACCAACTGTACAAGCCGGTGCACCAAATCCCAACTCAGTTTCATAGAATACCAAATGAGAAAATACGGCGCAAATGAGAAACAAAGCTTAACGGCCTTAGCACGGCTAAGAGAGTCATCTGTGCACATTCCGTACAATTAGATTGAACAATGCGTAGGCTAATAATTCACTGCTAATTACAAGGATTTAAATAAACCTGATCGAAGGTGAATAGGACCAGTCGATTTTGATGTAGATTTAAAAGGGTACCACACGCCTGAGAAATTCATTTGCTATACATATAGAATATAATTGTGCCATGCCCTCTGCAAATATTAGGCCATTTATGATCACTGACGGCCGTTTTTTTATTTATGATGGTTTGATATTGAATTTCAAACACAAATAAAGAACAAACACTTGGATAGGACTACTCGATCACATCCGATACTATCATCGTATCGATCGGCAGGCCATCGATATTTTTTCTGTCAAAGCGTCCTTGATCGTAACAGTATTGCCGTTTGCTGGAGTTGCCGCAGATACGATCGTCCGGGGACCTGTAAAGTTCACTGTCGTCAATTTGTTACTGGTCGGACCTAACTAGTTTATAAATAACGTTATGAATATCGAGGAAAAAGGGTGTACATAAATCTATATTTAGAAAATGTCGAGTGTAATTGTTTCCCGATCGGTAAATAAATTATTGGATACAGATCCAATTCGATTCATATGAATACTAAAACAAATTGTCCGGGTGGCTGTGCTTTACAATTGGAAATAAATTGTCAGTGGTAAATTGTCCATATGATGTTAAAATAAGTGGACATTACAAAAGTCATGTAGGCCGCTATGAATCGGTTTATATTTGTGGTAAATCGTATAGTTTCTCCTCCCTGCGCCTTTTTAATGAACTTGAATAATAACGATTTGCAGTGAATTGTCGAATAGGGACGCTGTGTTATGGCATAACAAATGTCAAAAGTATTTTTTTTATCAAAGAACCGGATTACTGTTTGTGCTAATTTTTGCGTAATTAGCGGCGGGATGGTATTGTCGCCGCGTATAGCAACCTGTACATAAAACTTAAATAGGTTAAAATTGTCATGTATTGAAAGGGGTAATTAAAGAAAAAGTCCGCAAAAAAGGACGGGCGTGTTCGCGTATATTGCATGATAGAAGACGAGATTCTGCAAATAATGATGTTGTATCACCACAGAAACCGTTCACTCTTACAACCCCACCACCCCGAAGTTTTTGCGCGACGTGCATGGCAGCGCTCAGTGGGACATACACCACCACAAACTAAGTTGACACGCGACTTTCCTCAAATAATAATAATCCATAGCTCGATTGTGGCATTTAGCTACAGGAAGCATAAAGCCCCCTATTTAGGCATAAAAGATTTCATGCCAAAACTATGTTATATTCAATTAATCATCCTTCATACCAGGCTTTGTCTTCATCCATTTTGGCATTTTATGATCAATATTGCCCGCGGCAATATGCCTTGCTGTGAGCTCAACAGCCGAGTGTGAGCCGCCTGTCATAGTGCAACGCGATGTTCTCAGGCGACCGACTGACATCATTGCGTTTCGCCTTTCGCGCGGAGTCTCGACGGCCTTGAAAATGGTTGGCTGTTTGGCGACAAACGTCTCACAGTCTTTAGCAACTTTTTTGGATGAAGTTTTTGAGATAGACCGCTGAAACTTCGGCAACGTTTTTTGATACAGGAACGCGACACATTGGCGTATTGCGTACACAGAGTGCGATCCTGAACTCCGATAGTTTTTGGTAAAAACGGTTACCGCGTATAGTCAGAACGCCGCAACGATATAACCGGCATTTTACGAACTGAGATTGAGAACGCCGCGGAACTGAGTTCCAAATGTTTGATTTATTATTTCAACAATATGATCACTTCACGAGCTATCGACATGTCTAGTGTTATTTTGTTTGTGTAGTTCTAGCTGTACACAATTGATTTCAGGTGTTGGTACCCTTTAAATCTTAAAGAAAAATTTTTTTTAATTTAAGCATTTTGGATATTAATATAAATCTTTAAAAATTAAATCTAAATCCAAAAATGGCGTACTGTCCCTATCCACAGCCGATCAGGATTTATTAATAAATCCCTTTAATTTAGAGTGTACGTTTGTTCTCTTACGACTTTTTGCAGCAGAAGACACCCCGCAAAATAGCTAGTTTGCCTTAAGTAACATCTATAGAAAAATTATTATATCCATTACGACAAAAAATGAAGCCCGAAATTTAAAGAAAATGTCAAAAGAACAGATTGTCATTATACGCCTCGAAATCAAATTCAGCTGTGAAAGAAATAAATATCCCTATTATGTTGAGATATATATCCTGAGGTAACAAAAGAAAAATACGCTTTGGGTTGATGGATATATACAATAACGACATGCAAGAAGGAGATTGATAATAACTGTATAATAAATCATTATGAAGAGGATTTATGCACACAAATACTTGTTGCAATTTCCTGAGTTATTAGCGGAAATTTGGTATTTCATAGGGTGTTTTTTGAAAGGTAAAAATACTATTTCTCTTTGTTAGAAATGTTCGTGTCTTTTCTCATACTCATGTACAATGTTTGATTGCAGAATCCTCCGTTCCACACACAGTTTTGTCCCAGGAATACACCTGGTAATAACAAAATAACTTGAAAAATTTGTATGATCTGATTTTAACCATCACTCTTCTTTCTCAACACGTGCCAATGAATCCATATAAAAATAAGCTAAAACGAAATGATTAATGATGCTATGTAAGTAAGTTCCATAACCGTTTTATTAATTTTGACACACATCCAATGACTCAAGTGTACCTGGAAGAAACTGCTTGAAGTGCCGATCAGGAAAGTAAATTGACGCCTTGATCTGATTCAGCCTCCTTTGAAGTATGGCACTCCTTTACAGACTTGTACGAAGAAAGTGGTCGTCTGTTTTTGCCGTTTGCTCGTCAGGTGTTCGTTCGATAGAAGAAAAGTTTGGAGGGGATGGAGAGCAAATTCAATGCACTAAATATAAATCGCAAGTATGCACATAGCCTGTATGGCTTTTAGGTTAGACATAACATAAGAAAAGAAAGCCTCTTATCTTTGGTAATGGATTCAGTAGTTCATATTTGTTTGCAGGTAGCAATGAATTGGCTGGCAGAACTGATTGTTTTTGGTGTAACTTTGTCGAAAGTTCGTACTTAATCCTTGTAAAAAAAGTACGCACTACGTCATAAATCAGTCCGTGGTATATTCTTTGTTACCATACTATACCATGGCACTATCATCAGACTGATACTATTACGAAAGAGGGTAGTACCATTGAAACTAACAGAATTGCCGTACCCGTAAGTAAGCTATTTCAAAATGAACCTATAGAAATTGTGGTATTTACCATGAAAGTACCAGCTACGCTATCGTTCATGGCTACTGGAGGTAGAGTACCACGCTTGACGTATGGTACTCCATGTAGCTTCATGGTGGCTGTGATACTTTTCATGGTAGCTTCCATGTACTTCATGGTGCTCTTATACCTTCATTAGTACTCCATGTACGTTCATGGTGCTCTGTGATTACCTTTTCATGGACTCCATGTACTTCATGACTCCTGTACTTACAATGGCCTGCTGGTGATACTTTTTCATGGTACTCACCATGTACTTCATGGTGCTCTTGTAATTTCATGTACTCCAATTGGTACTTTGTTGACTGCCAATGGTACTGTTACAATGGACAATTAGATATCTACTTGATTTCGGCGGTATAATGTGTCAATTGGTAAATTTATACTTAATTATTCCGAAATTAGCCCGGGTCGTTTTGGCGACCCATCTCACAGCCAAAGAGGCAGACTGATACAAAAATGTTCCTTTGGTTAGAAACTCTCCGTAGTATACCTAGCAAATGTAACCACAAAACAATCAATAAAAAAATATTTGTTATGTATTTTATGTTTTTATTTTTTTTTTTAATTTATTTCTTTGTTTGTAGTTTATCATGCAATAACTCTAAGTTTCAATATATCGCTTCTTATTGTGTCAAAGTATTGACTGCATTTCAACGGTTCGTAAGTAGTAGTACACATTGGTTGTTGTGTGTGTGTTGTGTGTGTGTGTGTGTGTGTGTTGTTGTTGTGTGTGTGTGTGTGTGTGTGCGCGTGCGTGTGTGTATCTGTGGGTCTGTCCTCTGTGTAAAATTTTATGGCTGATAGTGGAAGGCAGATAACGCCTAAGAATCGTTCAGTGATGAACATAGCACGAAATTTGCACAATGTAGTAATTAAGGTCACTCTTTCAGAAAAGATCCTGGCCGACGAAAACTTCTAAGTGTGGCGGCCATTTTCCAAGATGTCTCCAGATGACATCATTATAGATAATTGCCTCGGTTTTTTGCTTGATATATGTCAAAATTGAGTAAAATTTCAACCTTTGACTTGAGTGGCTAAGATGTCTCATATGAAGTCGCAAGGTCAGCCAAATCGGTCAAAGGTCAGAGTGCAGGGGTCAATGACCTTTCTGAGCCCAATGTTAAGTTTTTTTTGAACAGTTTCTGTTATTTCCCTTTACCTTTGCACCTATTTGCACAATTGTGACCAAACGTGGGTGGTAATGTCTACACACAGCTGAAGTGCATCAAAGGTCAGGGTCACCTGCAGGGATCAATTACCATTTGTGAGCCCAAATGTTAAGTTTTTGAGCAATTTTTATTATGGCCCATAACTTTACTCCATTTGCACAATTGTTACCAAACTTGGTGATAGATTCTCATAGGAAGACTGATAGGACAGCCCTACAGGTCAAGGTCCTGCCAGGAGTCAATGACCCTTGAGCCGCAATGTTATTTTTTGAGGGCCCAGTCTTATATGTCCATTAACTTTGTTCCCATTTGCACAATTGTGACTTAACTTGGTGTAGATGTCTCATATGGGCAGCTAATATCATCCGAAAATGCAAAGTACACTGTAGGGATCAACGACCTTTTGAGCCAATGTTAAAGGTTTTTAAAGCAAGTTTTTAATTCATGTTTCATAAAAAATGAAATAAAGGATCCTGGCCACTAAAAATTCCAAGATGGTGATGTAATTTTTCCAAGATGGCTTGCCAGATGACCACATCATTTATGAGATATTTTGCCAAGTTTTTGTTGATGTGGTCAAAGATTTAGTTATAATTCAGAGATTTGTAGAAACCTTTCATCTTGCGGAACAGTGAATATATTAAAACCAAAACGGATGATGGCTGACTTTTTCACAATATGGCGCCCAAATATTGATGTCATGCACTAACACATATCGTCATGATATGTCGAAGATGTTTGATGATCCAACTACCTGCTTGTTTTGGGCCACTATGATTCAGAAAAGTACAATGAAAACACACATGTAATGTATTTTTGGTTAACCCTTATCAACAGAAGTAAAAATAAAAACTGAACAAACACTATTTCCCCAAAATAATCTTCTAATAATCTTTACAACCTCCAAAGACGCAAGATAGAGCTAAATAAAATGTCTACGTCAGGATACTAGTGATCAGGGGGAAATATACTTAAAACAATCATTTACCGTCCCCCCCCCCCCCCCGCCATAGTGTCTACATGTCTTTAACCTGAAACATAAAAGTTATTGTCTGCGACATGAATAAAATCACCGATTTAAACACTGAGCATATTAACTATATTAAATCCCACCTCCTCCAATATTTTTGAACCTGGGAAATCCTCTCTACCTTCGCTGAACTGAAAATCATGTCATATTTTATTAAGGAAGTTGTTTTCCTCTCATTTTGAATAAAAAATTCATACAGGTATCACACTTTCAAAAGCCTCTAAGTATAAGAACTATGAAAGGTTTCAGTCCCGTGGAGTCACTATTTCAACACCTGCATCCTCATTCCTTACAACGTAACGCACGTAAAAAAAAGCCTATCATCCACTTTATATTCAAACTTCAAAAGACCATATCAAAAAGGATCCATCCGATAGCCACCAGATAATCATCCGATGTTATCAGATGGCATTTAACATTTTTTGGTAGCTATCAACAATCCTCAGCTAGGCCTGATGTCTTTTCTTGATATTTCCTTTCGCGCCAAGTTATCAGCAAGACACGGCTAGCTGATGGCGCACCTTATACTATTAGAAACACATCAAATACTCAAGTTTTTGAAACAGATCTCACTCAATCCATGCAGGAAGAGATTAGCTAGCAGCCTGGGTCTTCCTGATAACTAAGGCCATAGGTATCAGGATGACATCAGCAGCTTAAGTTTCTGCAAAACAGTTACAAGGAAGGCCTATCAGGTATTTTGTCAGTTAACAAAATTGTCGGAAATTCAGTTCTTACTTCTTTGTGAGTCTAGGAAGTTAAGGAAGCTGATCCATTGTGTCAACTGTACAGTAAGTGATAAAAATTGTCTTAACGTACATTTCATATTTACATCATATAATGTAAAATCAAAGGTTGATAAGCTAATCATGCACAAGTGCATGGATCATTCATTTAGTCCCCATGGCCTTAGTTTTTTGTGTAGTCTGTACCAGTGAGTGTTCAATTTGAATTTACAGGAATACGGTCTTGCATGGTACTTATGTAATTGAGTCGATGTGTATTGTGTGGCCTCATGTGCAGCTTTAGAGGTGTTACTAGATTCAGTAAAAAGAAAACTGAGGGAAAGGGAATTATATTTGCCCAATTTTAAAAACAAAATGATGAAAATATACATCATTCAAACTCTGGCAGAAAATTACAGAATGAGAAATTCCAACGCATTATACAGACATTACATTCGCAATTTTTTGCAACTTTTGGGGGCTTATCTCTCTGAAATTATATCTTTCTGAACCTTAAATTTGTGCAACAGGTACACGGAGCGTACAACAGTTTGAATTTGAATTAGGTTCTATTTATCATTTGTCAGTTATATATCACACATCGATGTTTGCCGTTTACATGTTTTGTAACAGCCATACCATTGTGCCAACGGAGTTGCTTACCAGTGGTATATTTAATTTGTATGATGAAATTGCCATCCGAAGTTATCGGATGGCAACATACCGATAGCCATCCGATGGCTATCATCCGATAGCCAACCTGCAGTATAGCCCTGTTTCGCAGCGTTATTTCATTTATTTCTCCTTACGCAAGTATATGTCAGGTATATAAAGACTACGGCACGAGGAGGCAACTGGCTGTACCGTTCGGCCCAATTGGCAGGCGAGTAGGGTCTCGAGAATCAGACTACGCTGCAGTACACAACTTAGCCATTGGATGAATGTACCTCATTAGCAGGCCATCACTAGCGGATGACTTGCGATGGTATCATAATTTGCATGTGAAATTGCCATCCGTATAGTTATCAGAATTGGCACTGGTATCCGACAGCTATCGATGGCCAGCCGATACCCATCCGCACTGCACATCTTTTTTTTTTTTGGTATGGTAGTAACTAAAACATCATTCTAATTCAACCTTCACTGTCCGAATTGAATGCTACAAACTACGCTTTACCAATCCATTGATCATCATCCACCTTGGGCTGCTGACAAATTAATCACAGGGAGCAGCTGCAGAGGCGGAGTTAGCGTAGTCCATTCTTTTACAATGATGTTTTAGTTACTACCCATACCAAAAAAAAAAAAAGATGTGCAGTGCGGATGGCTATCGGCTGGCCATCCGATAGCTGTCGGATACCTGTGCCATCTGATAACTATCGGATGGCAATTTCACATGCAAATTAGATACCATCCGCAAGTCATCCGCTAGCTGATGGCCTGCTAATGGGTACATTCTCCAATGGCTAAGTGTGTACTGCAGGTAGTCTGATTCTCAGACCCTACTCGCTGCCAATTGGGCCCGAAGGTAACAGCCAGTGCCTCCTCTGGTGCCTAGTCTTATTACCTGACATACTACTTGCGTAAGGAGAAATAAATGAATAACGCCTGCGAAACAGGCTATACTGCAGGTGGCTATCGGATGATGCCATCGGATGGCTATCGGATGTTGCCATCCGATAACTATCGGATGGCAATTTCACATACAAATTAAATACCACTGGTAAGCAATCCGTTGGCACAATGGGTGTACAAACATGTAACGGCAAACATCATGTGTGATATATAACTACCAAATGATAAATAGGAACCTAATTCAAATTCAAACTGTTGTACGTCAGTGTGACCTGTTGCACAAATAGGTTCAGAAAGATATAATTTCAGGAGATAAGCCCCCAAAGTTGCAAAAAAATTGCCGAATGTAATGTCTGTATAATGCTGGAATTTCTCATATCTGTAATTTTCTGCAGAGTTTGAATGATGTCATATTTTCACTCATTTTGTTTTAAAATGGGCAAATTAATTCCCTTTCCCAGTTTTCTTTTACTGAATCTAAGTAACACCTTCTAAATCTGCACATGAGGCCACACATACACATCAACTCCAATACATAAGTCCATGCAAGACCTATTACCTGTAAATTGCAAATTGAACACTCCACTGGTACAGCTACACAAAACTCAAGGCATGGGACTACAATGAATGATCATGCACTTGTGCATGATGTAGTATCAACCTTTGATTTTACATTTTATGATGTAAAATGAAATTAACGTTAAGACAATTTTTATCACTTACTGTACTTGACACAATGGATCAGTTCCTAACTTCCTAGAACTCCAAAGAAGTAAGAACTGAATTTCCCGCCAATTTTGTAACTGACAAAATACCTGATGGCTTCCTGATAACTGTGTTTGAGAAACTAAGTTTGCTGATGTCATCCTGATACCTACTGCTTAGTTATCAGGAAGACCAGCTGCTAGCTAGTGTCTTCTGATGGTTGAGTGAGATGCTGTTTCAAAAACTGAGTTTGCTGATGTGTTTCTAATAGTATAAGGTGCGCCATCAGCTAGCGACATTGTCTCTGTGATAACTGGCTGGAAAGGAAATATCAAGAAAGACATCAGGCTAGCTGATGATTTGTTGATAGCTACAAAAACAATGTCTAATATGCCATCTGATAACATCGGATGATTATCTGGTGCTATCGGATGGATTCCTTTTTGATATGGTACTTTGAGTTGAATATAAAGCTTGGATGATAGGCTTTTTTTACGTGCAGTTACGTTGCTAAGGGAATGAGGATGCAGGTGTTGAATAGTGGACTCCACGGCGTGAAACACTTTCATGTTCTTATATAAGGGCTTTTATGCAATAGTGTGATTACCTGTATGAAGTTTTTATTCAAAATGAGAGAAAACAACTTACCTAATAAAATATGACATGATTTTCAGTTTCAGGAAGGTAGAGAGGATTTCCCAGGTTCAAAAATATTGGAGGAGGGGATTTAATATGTTAATTGCATCAGTGTTAAATCGTGATTTTTATTTCATGTCGCAGACCAATTAACTTTTATGTTCAAGGTTAAAGAATGTAGACACATGGGCGGGGGGGGGGGGGGTAAATGATTGTTTTAAGTATATTTCTGGATCACCTAGACTCCTGGAGTAGACATTTTATTTAGCTCTATCTTGCGTCATTTGGAGAGTTTGTAAAAGATTATTAAGAGATTATTTTGGGGGAAATATTGTTTGTTCAGTTTTTATTTTTACTTCTGTTGAATAAAGGGTTAACACAAAATAATTACATGTGTTTTCATTTACTTTTCTGAATCATAGTGGCCAAAACACAGAGGTAGTTGGATCAATCAAACATCTCGACATATCAATGACGATATGTGTAGTTTGCATGACATCAATATTTGGCGGCCATATTGGAAAAAGGCAGCCATATCCGTTTTGTTTTAATATATTCACTGTCGGCAAGATGAAAGGTCTACAAATCTTGAAATTTAACTAAATTTTGACCCACATTCAACAAAAACTTGGCAAATATCTCATAATGATGTGGTCATCTGGCAGCCATCTTGAAAAATTACCACCATCTTGGAATTTTTAGTGGCCAGGATCTTTATTTCTTTTTTATGAAACATAATAAAAACTTGCTTAAAAACCTTAACATTGGGCTCAAAAGGTCGTTGATCCCTACCAGTGACCTTTGACATTTCGGTGATATTAGCTCGCTATGAGACATCTACCACCCAAGTTTAGTCACAATTGTGCAAATGGGAACAAAGTTATGGGACATAAAGACTGGGCCCTCAAAAATAACATTGGGCTCAAAAAGGTCATTGACTCCTGGCAGTGACCTTTGACCTTAGGGTGTCCTTCAGCTTCCTATGAGACATCTATCACCCAAGTTTGGTCACAATTGTGCAAATGGGAGTAAAGTTATGGGCCATAATAAAAAATTGCTCAAAAAACTTAACATTGGGCTCAAAATGGTAATTGATCCCTGCAGGTGACCCTTTGACCTTTGATGACCTTCAGCTGTGTGTGAGACATCTACCACCCACGTTTGGTCACAATTGTGCAAATAGGTGCAAGGTAAAGGGAAATAACAGAAACCTGTTCAAAAAACTTAACATTGGGCTCAGAAAGGTCATTGACCCCTGCCTCTGACCTTTGACCTTTTGGTGACCTTCGACTTCATATGAGACATCTACCACTCAAGTCCAAAGTTGAAATTTTACTCAATTTTGACATATATCCAACAAAAAACCGGGCAATTATCTCATAATGATGTCATCTGGCAGACATCTTGGAAAATGGCCGCCACCTTAGAAGTTTTCGTGGCCAGGATCTTTTTCTGAAAGAGTGACCTTAATTCTACATTTGTGCCAAATTTCGTGCTTGTATCATCAACTGAACGATTCTTAGGGTTATCTGCTCCACTATCAAGCCATAAATTTTACACAGAGACAGACCCACAGATACACACACGCACGCACACACACACACACACACACACACACACACACACACACACACACACACACACACACACACACACACACAATGTGTACTACTACTTCGAACCTTGAACATGCGTCCAATAACTTTGACACAATAAGAAGGATATTAACTTAGAGTTTGCAATGTAAACTACAAACAAAGAAATAAATTAAAAAAAAATAAAACATAAAATACATAACAAATATTTTTTTATTGCATTGTTTTGGTGGTACATTTGCTAGGTATACTACGGAGAGTTTCTAACCCAAAAAGGAACATTTTTGTATCAGTCTGCCTCCTTTGGCTGTGAGATGGGTCGCAAAACGACCCGGCTATTTCAGGATTAATTAAGGTATAATTTACCAATTGCACATTATACCGGAAATCAAGTAGATATCTAATTGTCCATTGTAACAGTACCATGGCAGTCAACAAAGTACCATGGAGTACATGAAATTATCACAGAGCACCATGAAGTACATGGAGTACCATGAAAGTATCACAGAGCGCCATGAAGTACATGGAGTACCATGAAGTACATGGAGTACCATGAAAGTATCACAGAGCACCATGAAGTACATGGAGTACTATGAAGGTATCACAGAGCACCATGAAGTACATGGAGTACCATGAAAGTATCACAGAGCACCATGAAGTACATGGAGTACCATACGTAAGCGTGGTACTCTACCTCCAGTAGCATGAACCGAATAGCGTAGCTGGTACTTTCATGGTAATACCACAATTTCTATGGTTCATTTGAAATAGTACTACGGGTACGGCAATTCTGTAGTTTAATGGTACTACCCTCTTTCGTATAGTTCGTCTGTGATAGTGCCATGGTAGTATGGTACAAACGAATATACCACGGAATTTATGGTAGTGGTACTTTTTTTTACAAGGATAGTACGAACTTTCGAACAAGTTACACCAAAACAATCGTTCTGCCAGCAATTCATTGCTACCTGAAACAAAAATGAACTACTGAATCCATTACAAAGAAAGAGGCTTTCTTTTCTATGTTATGTCTAACCTAAAATCATACAGGCTATGTGCATAACTTGCATTTATATTTGTGCTTGAATTTGCTCTCCATCCCCTCAACTTTTCTTCTATCGAAACAGAACCCTGACGAGCAAACGGAAAAACAACGCACTTTCTTCGTACCAAGTCTTGTAAAGGAGTGCATCACTTCAAAGGAGGCTATCAGATCAAGGGTCAAATTTACTTTCCTGATCGACTTCAAGTCATTTCTTCCAGGTACACTTGAGTCATTGGATGTGTGTCAAAATTAATGAAAAGGTTTATGGAACTTACTTACATAGATCATTAATCATTTTCGCTTTTAGTTATTTTATATGATTCCTGGCACGTTGAGAAAGAAAGAGTGATGGTTAAAATCAAGATCATACGATATTTCAGTTATTTTGTTATTACCAGGTGTATCCTGAGACAAAACTGTGTGGAACAGGAGGATTCTGCCAATCAAACATCTGTAATGAGTATGAAGAAAAGACACGAACATTTCATTACACAAGGAAATATATTCTACCTTCAAAAACACCCTATGAATACCAATTTCCGCTAAATAACTCAAAAAATGCAACAAGTATTGGTGTGCATAAATCCTCTTCATAATCGACTTATATACCAGGTTATTATCAATCTCTCTCTTGCGTGTCCGTTATTGTATATATCCATCAACCAAAAGGTGTATTTTTCTTTTGATTACCTCAGGATATATTCTCAACATAATAGGAGTTATTTATCTCTTTACACGCTGAATTTATTTCGAGGCGATAATAATGACAATTGTTCTTTTGACATTTTCTTTAAATTTCGGTTTCATTTTTGTCGTAATGAATATAATAATTTTTCTATAGATGCAAACTAGCTATTTTGGGGGTGTCTCCTGTGCAAAAGTGAAGAAACAACACACACTCTAAATTAAAGGGATTTATAATAAATCCTGATCGGCTGTGAATAGGGACCAGTCGATTTTTGGATTTAGATTTATATCTTAAAGATTTATATTAAATCCAAAAATGCTTAAAATTTAAATCTTTAAGATTTAAATCTACATCCAAAATCGACTGGTCCCTATTCACCGCCGATCAGGATTTATTTTAAATCCTTGTAATTTTGAGTGTAATTATTAGCCTACGATTGTTCAATTTAATTGTACGAATGTGCACAGATGACTCTCTAGCGTGCTAAGGGTTAAGTTTGTTTCTCATTTGGGTATTTTCCTCATTTGGTATTCTATGAAACTAGTGGGATTTGTGCACCGGTTGTACGTGCGTATAGCACATTGGACAATGGAACAAGGAGGCAAACCACCAATTTTTCACTTCAAAGAAATGAGCTTCTATCTTGATAAAAGGCATCAAGTTGTTCTCGAGTGGAATCGTTCTGAACACCAGATCGAGGTAAGTGTGCTTTCATCTGAAGGTTGATACAGACAAGTAATGGGATTAGGAAGTATTGAACCCAGATCAAAACGGTTAAAAAATCATCTAAAGACCTACAAAGAATACAACAGTGGACGCTTGTCGTAACTTCGAAAAGGTCTTGTTTCATTTGATAATACCATAGATTCTTTTTTCGAATTCTTAGATTTGCTTTTCCATGATGTATTCGTGCACTAAAACACCTTTTCCAAATTGAGGGAGACTCATTGCATCAGACTGGAGATTTTGTTCATGATGTGCAGGCAAGGGTCTAAGCCAAAAGTGTAGCAAATGGTTTTTTAAATTAAATTTTCAAAGTCATGGTACTTAGAAATACATGAAAAATGAGTTTGCTTAACATGCTTAATGTATCATTTGAACAAGCATAAGTCAAAGGTTATTTCAAACGTCTGTTTTCATTAATACATCCCACTGCTTCCACACAATTAGCCATTGTTTAAGCGTTCTGTTTTGTTTCTTCCACGCACTGTAGTTCATTTATTTCTTGGTCTTAAAGGCAGTGGATTTCATTTGCAAACATCCCCGCAGACCGGGAAAAGATAACCCATGCCCTTAGGATATTGATGAAGGACATGTCTGTGAAAATCTGTGTGTCAGTAATTACCTAGAATTTGGAAAATGCAAAAGAAAAACAATAGCCGTTTAGTGTATATTCTATGGTAGGTATTTTTCTCTCGCGAGAAAAAAAATCAAATCAGAGTCTAACGGTCACGATAATTCCACTAAAACTGAGTTTCCAGCTCCTATATTTTGCTAAAAGTTCTCAGATGGCATTTTCTTCTAAAAGCCATTGTATTTACACAATGTTAGTTTTTAGGCAAGCAAAAGAGATCCACTGCTTTTAAAGGGGGATTTCCAAGAAAAATACCGTAATATCTGAACATCTGAACACCCTGAGAGAGGGAACTCCCTCAAAGACCGTTTATTAGGTGTATTTAGGGGGCTCAAGATGTTACAAATGTGTTTTTTTTTCTTTTAAAAGGGTGTAGCTTTTTTAAAACTCTCTCACCTTTGCTAATTGTTTATAGGGAATAAATCAATATGTCGGGTTAACGTCCACCCGAAGTGAACTGTTGCATTTTTGGGGTTGTCCGTTCGTCCGTTTATACATTCTGATTTAGATATCACAGTATAAACACGTGGGTTGATTTAAATCATACTTGGTTCAGATATGCACCATGATTTGTCAATGTGCTGATTAGATTTGGGGTAGAATCTCCTTAAGTTCAAGGGTCGGTCAATTAAGTTGATAGCGATATCTTAAGAACCTGTGCCTGGATTTTCTTCATACTTGGCCGAGACGTGCACTCTGAAGTGCTGAAAAGCTGATTAATTTTGGGGCAAAATTTCCTTGGGTTGAAACAGTAGTCAATTAATTTTGCCTAAATAAACTCGGTACTGCCTTATATCTGGAGAACAATTCTATGGATTTGGCCCAGACATTCATCATGACGTATAGAGGAACTGTTTGCCTAAGGTCAAAGGTCAAAGATCAACTAACTTTGCGTAAACTTGCATATTTCAGTGATTACTATAGCCGGGGGATCAATGGTGTTGTGGCTCGCAGGATGGTTAGTAATGGGCAGCAAAACAATTCTTTTCAGCGAACAAAGTATAAAGGTCAAATGTTATTTGACTTACTGATTAAACTGGAGTTATTCATTGATATGTTCTAGGCAAAATACCCGGGGGGT
>JZLH01S0067709.1:18372-32399 GCA_001188425.1 Eucidaris tribuloides
TCTTTGATTTCTAGAAAGTTGTCTCGTATTGTTTTCAGAATAAATCATGATAATAAATCATATCTTTTTTCTCCAAGTTTTGATGGCATATAGATCTAATGACAACTACCAGCAAATACCCAACAGAAGTAGTCTGTAGTCCATTTATATGGAGATTTGTAGTCAGATTAAGCATCACTAATTTCGGTGAAAAGTACATGTATTGGTGATTTTTGACCCGCTGTTTTTTTTCTCAAAAACATTAAGTGCTCACATCTCAAACCATGATGCCTATGCATCAAAATGTGACATAAACATAACGTTGGTATCATGAGAAAGATAAGCATGCAGGTTTTTATTGATATAAATATCTCATTTCTCAAAACTTATGACCAGTTCCCTCATTAGGTACAGTGGGTCCCAATAAAACAGACACATAAACAAACACAAAGTCAAAATCATTTTGATTTTGTATCATAAAATGTGCCAGAGATTGAGAGGAAGAAGATTGTCAATTTTTTTTTCTTGCAGATCTCAATCAGGTCAATCAGGTCAAGTGTCAACCATGTGTCACTTACCCTGCCAACCCTCTTTATGATGGGCGTAGTTTGTTCTGTTTCCACGGGAAACAGATCCGTCACCTGACCCGTGTCGTAGTTGACTAGGATGTACTGATTGGTCAATGATACACAGACACAGAAGGCATCCATTCCCTGGTCATGAAAGAAAAGACACATAATTACAGTGTATTATGATTTTTATATCATAATAAAAATCATTATTGTATTATGTCATGATCTTTAAATGATACCAGTAACGATTTTAACATCATCACCACCACCATCGTCATCATCATTAACATCATCACAGTCATGTTCACCATCGTCATCGCCATCATTGCCATCATAATCATAATATCATTAGTGTCAACATCATCATCACCACCACCACCACCACCACCAGGACAATCACTACCTCACCTTCACCATCACCCTCACCATCAAAATCATATTTCCAAACACCATCATTATCTTAATTATCATCACCACTACCATATTTATCATACTTACATGTATCTGTGTCACCATTATCACTATCATTATCAACATCAACATCATAACCACCACCACCATCATCATCACCATCACTATCATCCTCATCAACATCATTATCACCAACATAACCGTCATCATCACTATCATCGCCATCAACATCATCATCATCATCATTATCACTATCATCATACATTGTATACTACCATCATCATTACAACTGACACTATCTTCTATTCAACATCTGAGCAATGATCTTTAACACAAGCTCATCTCATAACAATTTCAATGTTATCATCACCATTATCATGATAATTGTCATAACATCTATCGACACCTTTCACACTCATTCTATTTCCTTTTCCCCTCAACACAAATGATAATCAGACTTTCTTTTCTTTTTATCTTACCAAATTTATGGGCATATCAGGTATGTAGACATCCTTGACCAGTACCATCTTATCCTCAGTAACAGAAAAGACTTGTACCAGCTTCTTCTTGGTAGCTACTGCAATCTGGGGGGGGGGGGGGGGATTTGTAAGAGAATAGTAGATTCTGTTTAGTTGTCTGCAGCAGCAGTACTCCTGTAGACATCAACTACCACATCTTGACACATGTCTGCTGATGGATTATCAAAGGTTGGGGTCTCTAACACATCAAAAAATATTGTCAATAGATTAACAAATTCCAAACTTTTACAATGTCTTGTTACACATATCTATTTATGTAAGTTTACCTCTTCCCCAGTTTATACTTACAACATGATGACATACATACAAATGGTACCCAGGGGACCAAATAAAAAATAGCCATTTTGTTGAATTATTCAGTTTTTCTAGCGACTGTGTACAAAACTGTGTAAAAAATCTTGAGCAAAATGTTTTCTAAAATTATGTTGTACAACACTTACGGTTGTAAGAACAACAACTTCATTCTCAATTTTACCCCATTTTGGGTCACTTTAAGTCTTTCTGTATCATCGCTAAAGAATATGATACTTTTTATGGACACAAGAGGGCACTACACAATATGGTACACCGGGTTACAATGGCAGTGCGTGATCATACTGCTATAAGATGTCAAGTTAAGATTCATCTTTTTTTAAAGACTATGTGGAAACACTAGACTAGTTAACAGCAAAAAAAAAATTTGACATATGCAGATATTATTTTATGCTGACATGACATCTTGTAGCCTATTGCTATTCAAGTGACTTTAACTTAAAGGCACAGTTCACCCTGACGTCAAGTTGTTTTAATAAAAGCAGAATAATGAGAGAAACATATTAGTGACAGTTTGGGGAAAATCCACTAAAGAATAATAGAGTTATAAATGTTCAAAGTTTAAATTTTGTGATGTCACAGGTGAGCAGCTCCCTATATGTCATGTAATATAAATTCCATAAAAGTGTTGTTTTCTCAGAAATTTGAAAATTATTTTACCTGAGCATTCAATATATTATCAAAAACGTGATTTAATGTAGGCTTTAGCGAAAAAACCCATTCAATTATCATGAACCATTAAAAAAAATTTGGCAATATATGGCATTAACTACAAGACATAAAGGGAGCTGCTCGCATGGGACGTCACAAAATTAAAACTTTGAAACCTCATAACTCTGTTATTCTTTGGTGGATTTTCGCCAAACTTTCACTAATATGTGTCTCTCATTTTTCTGCTTTTATTAAAACCAACTTGACATGAGGGTGAACCTTGCCTTTAATTTTTAGATTTTTTGATTAACATTGTGGACATTTGATGAAAAAAAAATGGGAAGTGCAAGTTTTCTTTTTAGCACTTCATCTTCACACAACACTAGAGACATGACAGTAAATAGGACAAGGCACTTATTTTTTTATTTTTAAAGAAACAATGACCTTAAGACAATGTGAATAACATTGATTTCTTTATTCATTTTACCAGGTTAGTGTCCAATTTTGAGGTGTCATGTCACAGACTGCAATATTATTTCCAAAAAAGTTAGTCCAATGGTATTAATCTTACCTCGACACTGAACGGGCTGCCACTTCTAGGGTTCTCATTCACACAAAATGCTGTAACCTAGAAAAAGAAATGAGCAGAGAATTAATTTGGGAACATATGTATGGTGGCACATAAAAGAAGGACTGCATTTCAGTTAATTGTAAAAATGGGACCATATCGTTCAGGAGATTTCAAGCCATTTGTCATGTGCAACCCCTTTCAAACTTTGTTTGGTGAGGTGGGGGTTCAATTACAGAGCTTATAACAAATACAAGTAGAATACAAAGAATTTTAAAGAAAATACGGCTTTTGAAAATCGCATGAATTGTTGAACTTACCCCTTTGATCTTTGCTCCACTGAGAATTGGCTGAAACAAAAACGGAAAAAAAAGAAACTTAACAAGGACAACGCAAAGCGTAGCATCCCCTCGCCGGGTACATATAGCAAACATATGTCGCATATTTAATGAAGTGTGAACTGTGCCCTCTAGCATACATACTTGAAGATCAAAATCTGTCTAACATTAGTAAAGTCATTGAACGGAACTTGTGATTAGCTATTCTTACATATTTAATGAGCTATGACCTTTGACCTTTGACATGAGTATACATAATCCAATATCAAATTGTATTTTGATACTATGTATGACAAGATTTGACTACCTTTTCACTGACAAATATGTGTAAACATATTAAGTGGGGAAAATTAACTGTTTATCAATGAATATAGGGTCTTTTCGGGGGTAAAAGTATCTTTATTTTCAGTTCTTACAACCTAGAACCCTGTATATTTCACCATTTTTGAAAAAAAAAAAATCAAATTTTTGCACATTTTTTTGCCAAAAAATAGCTGTTTTGGGATGACACAAATTTTCTCCACCTACTTTGAAATGTTACATAGTATACAAATATACCAAGCTGTGAGAAAGTATAGTGGAAATTATCTATCTGAGGAGGGACTGGCATAGTAATATTTTTCCGAGGGGCGAAGCCCCGAGGAAATATATTACTGCCAGTCCCTCCGAAGATAGATAATTTCACTATACTTTCGAACTTAATGCTTGGTATATTTGTTTTATATCCCTCCCACTTAATAAAATTAAAAAATAATTTTTCAACGGCAGTCAAATGCTGTTGCGAGCTCCGATTTGTGCAAGCGCAGACACCGTAATTCGCGTAGCGCGATTTGATTGCTAACTTTAGCTAGGTTGCTACGTACGCTTGCGGAGAAGATCCCGGCTCTTCTCGACTTCGAGCTTGATTTGTTTGCCCATTTTTCGTTTGTTTACATTATATTTCATTCCTGAGGAGACAATAAAGGCAGGGAGACCCTTCCGAGATTCGAACTTGTGGACGCCACGTAACGTAAGTTGACGTCTCATCTGGTGTTGTTTGTGTTGACTTAACGTTAGACCTCCACACACGCCGCGCCGGACCGTAGGCCTAACACTAACACAACAGTTACAGTAACGTTAGATCTAACGTTAGATCTACGTGGTCCGTCGCATTTTCACAGCACGAAAGCTTGGCTTCGTGACACGTAAGGCAAGTGATAACGACCCCGTTGTTCTACAGAGTTGGTTTCGATCTTTAAAAAAGAGGATTTTTTTCTTTTTTCAGTATATAAAAGATAAAGTGACTGCCGTAATAATATTCAAGGCATAACGTTAGATCTAACGTTAACGTTAGTTGTTTCTAAAGGTTCTTGGGGGCATTCCATCCTGATTCCTGCTATGACCCCTCGGCAAGCCTCGGGGTCATGGCAGGATGAAAGGCCCCTTCGCCTCGAGCTTTAGAAACAACTATGACAATCGCAGTCTGCTTCCGAAACGGAAAAGTTTCTACGCAACTGACCAATTTGCTGTGCAGTGCAGTATGTATGCATACTAACAGTTACACACGCCGCACACGTTGCCTGCGGGCGCTGGCGCAGTAAGCCGCAGCCGTAGGCGATGCGAGTAATTTTTTTCGTAAATTTTCCGCATTTCAATTCATGATTCATAAATCGGCGCTAATAATCCGAAGGGTCAACGTAAAATCTTCATTGTAACACCAATGAAATGTTAAAATACATTAAAATAAAAATAACATGGTAATTAGTATACTAAAATTGTCATTTTGAGTTTCGCCGCGAATGAGACGCCATTTTGATTTTTGGTTGTGAGCATGCGCAGTTATGCCGCAGTGCTGCCGAGACAAAAAATAGTGAAAAATATACGAGCTGCTGGCGAGGATTTTTAAATTTCTAGTGAAATTATGTTTGATCGTTTTAGCCATCAATCAACCAATTGCGATTCAGAAAATGCTCATGAATATTCTATAGCGCGATATAATATTTTATATCCATAAAATTTTGTTCAAATTCAATATGTCATAGTAAACTTAAGTAAAGTTTTTCAAATGAAACACTATTTGCTTCAGTTTACTGCAGACTTTACATGTGGAAACCCACAGAAATTGCTCTTTGACAAACAATACCCCAAAAAAGCCCCTTTTCAGAGTGATACATATTTTGGTCCACTATAAAATCTGATGGGAAGAAGCTAGAGGGCTGAATTTCCCCTCATTTTTGCAGAATTTAATTAGCTATAAGCTAAGTATAATTGTATTTTCCGGACAAATAGATAAACAGAATCATGCAAAAAATACCCTTATCCCTTAATTTTGAAAAGTGTGTAAAAAATCAGGACATTTCACACACACAAAAAATATTTTGGGAAAACCAATCAAGCTAACACTACAGGCCTGATAATCAAATCAATTATGCCCCTTATATTTCTCCATAAGTGATTAGATTTCTGATATGGTAGCCTACATACTTTTTAAAAATAATTCTTTTTAATTTATGGATGTTTTCCTTTCTGAAACCTAGTGCAGAGTTATTTTTCTCACCTGTTCTTACGAATAAATTTTCAATACCAAAAATGAAAATTGCATACATTAGTTGTTGAAATGTCTGACAAGCCTCCAAACAAGCTGACAGGTTGTTAGGAGCAACCTTTGTCACAACAGTATGCAAAGAATTTGCATTAATATTAAACGGTTTGTGGGCAAAGCTGCATATGCCCTAGTCTGGCTTCCAGACATTTAGATAAACCTGTTTCTCAAACTTGGGCTGTACTTTGATATCATGTACCTCCATACCAAATCTCATCAAAATCTGTCAAATATTAGTAAAGTTATCGAATGGAAACCAGTTTTCGCATTTAATAAGCTATGACCTTTGAGCTACAACCTCCAAAATCGAACTTGGGCTGTATTTTGATATCATGTACCTCCATACAAAATCTCATGAAAATCCATCAAACATCGAACGGAAACCAGTGTTTCGGATGGCGGCGTTTCTATATCCCCTCCCGACTTAGTCGGGCGAGGGGATAATTATTGTTTCATTGTGTCCTAAATAAAGGACTTATTCCAATCTTGCCATTTCCCTTCAATTCTCAAGAAACTGAAAGTCACAAATGTTCATGACACAATACATACAATGCCCACAGATCTGTGACTCCCATGGCACGTTAAAAGTAAAGGCAAAGTCCACCCTGACGGCAAGTTGGTTTTAACCCATTGGAGACCATTTGATTTCACTGCAACACATTTTTTTTCCATAGACTCAAACACGAGTTAACTCGTACTTAGTCTCCAACGGCATAATAAAAGGAGAACAATGAGAGAAACATATTAACGTGATAGGCTAACATTGTGGAGCTTCAATTTAAAAAATTGTCAAATTTTGATATCTGAACTACATAGTAGTGTTCATATGGACAAATAAACACCCTAGAATAAAAAAAAGTTTGGAAAGTTACACTGCCAATGGCAAGTTATAAACAATTAAAACTCGGGGCAAGTTTAAATAGTCTAAGTGTACACACAGTAAGTCTACGGGAGAAAATGGGCAGGTGAATCCAATCAACTTACGATTTTCACTTTTTTAAAGCACTAAATAATCATTTTGAAATACAATTTTTTATGGGCGTCACTTTTAGACCTTATCAAAGACAATGGTAGCATGGGGAATCATGCAGCTCAGATTTGTTTTAACTGTGGTAAATGTTAGCTAATACCTTTAATGAAAGTATAGCAGAGTTATGAAGTTTTCAAGTTTGAATTTTGTGAAGTCACATATGGGCAGCTCCCCATATTTCATGTAATATAAATTCAATAAATTGCCACTTTTTATTGGTTCATGCTACAAGAAGTACGTACATGTATGAAATAATGTTTCTAATTGAATGCACACGTAACGTCATTTTTAATTTTCTGAGAAAATGGCACTTTATGGAATTTATATTACATTACAATTGGGGAGTTGCTCGCATGTGACATCACAAATTTAAAACTGTAAAAATTCATAACTCTCTTATCGTTTGGTGGATTTTCGCCAAACTTTCATTAATATGTTTCTCTGATTGTTCTCCTTTTATTCAAACCAACTTGACATCAGGGTGGACCTTGCCTTTAAGAGTTAAAGTTCTGATTTCTGTTCCTACCTCCAGATTGTTCTCCTTTTATTCAAACCAACTTGACATCAGGGTGGACCTTGCCTTTAAGAGTTAAAGTTCTGATTTCTGTTCCTACCTCCAGATTGAACATGTTCAACAGTGTCAGGACGTTATCACACAGAACCAGGATACGAGTCAGGGCTGAGCACGCTTGGAGCTGTTGAATTGGCTTTTTCTGTGTAAAAAAAAACAAGAAAATAATTATAAAGAATGTTGAAGATTCTCAAATGCTGGTATATACATTCATCAAGAAATAAACAACACATTTCGTCGCGTCAGTGCAAGAACGCCCTTAGACGCGCTTGATTAAAAACCCCGTGACCGCAGTATAATGCCGTTAGTATACACGCGCACATGTTAATGTAAGGGCCTTTCTGCACTGACGCGCGTGTTCCATAAGGGCCTTTCTGCACTGACGGGTTTTAGTCAAGCGCGTCTAAGGGCGTTCTTGCGCTGACGCGACGATTTGTCTGCCAAAATTTTTTACTTACCTAATTTTTGGTGTGTAACAGATGTCTTCTTCATAGGTTTACAATTAGTTTGATTGATGCACAGCATGTTATTACATGCATCTTGATGTTAGTGTTGACCTCCCTGCTATCTACATGTACAGAGCACTTATCCTCCTATAGTTATTGATACGCACCATGTGCATCTAACACACACAATAACATCCTGAGCATCAATCATACTTTTCATAACCTCTGAAGAAGGCGTACAATACATACCAACATTACTGGAGTAAATGAAAAACTTTGTGCTGGAATCATGTTCTACTTGAACTCTTGATAAATAAAATAATTTATTGTTCTTATAAATATTTTATTGTTTCTCAGTCAGTTTCCTTTGGAATTTAAGCACTTAAAAAAAATAATTTCCACTAAAATCCCCACTCTGTCACAACCCAGCTGGTATTGAATAGAATTGGGCATGATCTATGGTTTTAATGAACAAGAAGGTATGGTTTTCTGTCTGGTGCCCAAGCAAAGAGATTTGTTAACTCTTAACATGCTGAGTTTGCAGATCTGCACCACATAATACACATAAAGTCCACAGAGGTTTAAATCCTCTGGCATGTTTTGAGTTAATTAGGGACAAACCCCACAGTAGGGCTGAAGAGCTGAAAGTGGTAGCACACAGGATTTGTTATCCTGAGGTTGCTGGTTCAAATCCCACTTCAGCCAATAAGAAGTACAGTAAATAAGTCACAGAGAAAACAGAAACTTAACACTTTGGGTGGTAATGGCGCACCGGCTCGCCCAAGGATAACTTCAATGAGGTACTATTGGCGCACCGGTTTGCTGAGGAGAAAATCAATGCCATATCTTTTACATGTAACTCGAATGATAAACATCACTGATATTCCTACTAATGTATTTCTCATAAAATGAAAACATATTGAACCAACGTGATGAGTAAAACATGTTAACATTTGAGATTTTACAAGAAATGTAACATTTTTGAATGGTTATACGTATAAATACACAAGAATTCAGTCTCTGGTTTAACTTACATGTAGATGTTTAGCCCAGCATCCAAAGTGTTAGATAACAAGAGTCATCAATAAATAAACACAAATATTTGTTTTCATCTCCTAGCTTGACCAATAAATTTGTGAATTGAACTCACAGAATCCAACAACATTTTATCCATTGATACTTACCACTCCAAGATACTTGTGCGACTGTTTTTCAGAAGTGAACATGATTTTGCCATTGGGGGCCGTTTTTTCCTCAACCAAGTAGTGGATCACAAAGCTGCCAAGAAATAAAGACAAAATTAAATAGTGATCCCCAAAGCTGCCAAGGAATACAGACAAAATAACACACTGAATCCAATTATAGACATGTAGCCCTCTTCCATAAAGCTGTATTATTTTTGGGTTATTTCCAAAACCCGGGCAAACTACCTGAAACCAAAAACAATACTTGAAGTTCCTTTACCAAAACAAAATCATTATTCACTGAAGTACCAACATGGTAAAAACAAGGTAAATTTTATTTCTGCTTAAAAACCATTGCTTACTAGTCAAATATTTGGATAAACAATAGAATAACTCCAACCCTGTCAAATTATTTCAATCTTCCACAATTTTCTCTTCACTTGCTGAATTTTGGCAACAGTTACTTTTACCTGTTTTTTCCTATTTAAAATCACTTCACATAATATAAAAAAAATAATTTGAATCACAAGATGATTAGCTGTTATCATGCTTCAGTTAACGCGTAAAACCTGTACATTTCGCTAATTTCGTTTCTGGATAATTTACCCCTAAATCTTACCAATCGCTTGTACCAATGTAGAGATTTTTTCCACAGCATTCAATGCATTCAATCTGTGAGACAAATGAACAGAGAAAAAGAACATAGTATTAGGTTTGAAACAACATAAAAGAAAACAGTAAAACATACAAGAAAACAAATTAAACAAGTCCTGAAATATACAACATGATAAAATTAATTTCACAAAATGTAAAGCAATGGTAAGCATTTTTACAGAGTGCAACACATCACAGATACTATAAAACGAAGGGATAGCTGGCCCTGCAAGTCCTTTTCAAAAGTTAAGAAAGATGAAAAATTTTTAAATTGAGCACACTGAACCAATAAATATGTGGAAAGTGTCTGGGGAGGTGTAAGGGGGTAGAACAATAGCTAATTAACATAAACTGCGCTAAATCATTCATCGGAAGCAGAATTTGTCAAAACCCTGCATCACAAAACCCCCAAACTGTCCCTGTGAATTTTGAACAGAGACCTTTTTGCTTTTAATTTGTGCTCACTCATGTATGACTTAATGAATTAATCACATTTTCACACAGAAGGTAGTCAATGAATTGTAGGAACACTTCTGCCATATTATTTTGCTAAAAACTATTTTGTAAAAAAGTTATGGTATTTTAAATAAGGCTGGACAAAATGTTTGTGTTGTGTTTAGATGCTACAGTGTAGCTTCGATTTCATCCAATCCATTAAACATGTAGTCCAAAACAAACAAAACAACCAGAGGTGTACAACTACCCAACTCTGGGTTAAAATAAACCATTATGTTTATTTTCTTTTCTTTTTTACTTATTACTAATCCACCTCTGCTAGTTTGTTTTTGTGGTTTAATCTTACCGATGTTTTGCTGGTCCTCTCTCCCAGCAGTTTGAGTCGCTCCACCGCCGGTACCAACTCAAAAGCCTTGACACTCATCTTGGCAATCTCTGATTTAGACCTGGATTGAAATTGAAAATGAAATAGAGGTAACATACATTATGACAGTGCACCGTCACCTAGTAACTGATATATTTATCAAACAAAAATGGGATTACGTATCACACAAAATTCTACCGTTTTTACAAGGTACATATACACTTACACATTTTCAAAATTCCCTGACTTTTCTAAGACTTTCCAGAGTAGAAAACTCTAAATTCCATGACCATTTTTACATACCGGTATTCAAGGCTTGTAAAAATACATCCTCGCAATACCAGTGAGCTTGCAATCAAGGGTCATTTTTTAAATATCAAGAATATATGATTTTCCCTGACTTTCCAGAAGAAATTGACGAATTCCCTGACTTTCCCTGACTTTTTGCTTCTGGAAAAAGTACTTTCAAATTCCCTGACTCTCCAGAAATTCCCTGACCCGTACGAACTGTTTTAGGCACGGAAATTTTTAATGTGAATGTTCTAACTGCATCAGTGGATCAAATTAATGAGAAAAGGAGGTGGTTTAAGCTTGCCAATACTCCCTCTCTCCCTAACAGAAACACTTTAACCCATTCAATACTAAGACCACATATTTGTGGTTTGCCTTTTTATCTTGGGATGTGGCTGTATTTACCCCATGTAATGAAAATGATAAAGTAGAGAAAAATATCAGCTTTTCAATGAACAGGGTGCTACAATGTCATAATGAATATTTAAATGACATGTAACTAGAATATCAGTTAAACTTATCAAATGGCACGCTGTGTTCCTGATGAGGCTTTGATTGTCCCGCCCATCTACTTTTGGTGGGTGAATGTATTGAAGCTAACTGAGAAGCATATTGTACGGACGTGTTTTTCTTTTGTATGTCGTTTAATAAGTGAAATTTATTCAATCAAAAATTTATTTTAATCTAAAATTTCACAAGAAAAATAAGATCTTAAAAATTTCCGCCAATAAATTATGAATTAAGTTACACTAATGTTTGACACATCATCAATACCCATTACCCTTTATATGTAATAGACTATTCCAGTATGGTTGGGCCGATTTGATGAAAAGCAAATTTGTAGTTGATTAATTTTACTCTGGACAGCTCTAGTAATTGAATGAGTTAATAAATGTACAAGATCTAACAAGACTTGATCATGCCAGGCTACATGGCTTTTTTACTTAGCCAATATTTAACCAGATTTTACCATTTTTTTCCATCCCAATTTTTTTCCACAATACCATGCAAGACTCGATTCTAGACACACGATTCATGTTTCTCGCCAAGAGGTCTATTGGACAGGCAGGGCTGCCAACTATCATGAATTGAGCATGAGACTCCCACATTTTTGGCACTTTTTAAAGCAAAAATTGTGTTGATATTCCATACATTTCTATTGATCGCATGCATTTGGACCTCTCACTTATCATTGGCCTATGGGAGTCTCATGCAAGTAGATTCACAGATATTGGCAACTCTGGAAATGCATGTTAAAATAAAGTAATAAACCAAGAAAATTATGCAATGCATAGTATAGGCATAATTTTAGACAGAACATGTTTCAAAAGTATGGCATTTCAGGCTTTCAGTTTTGTTGTTGTCATTTTTCATTGATTTCGCACGAAAAATAGCATAAACTAGCGTTTTAATTAATCATTTTCAAAATTCGGTTTGGAAATTTGAAAGCCCCTACCAACAATCAACATCTATCAAGAAATAAAGTAGCATTTTTGTGATTTGAATTATAAGTTTGTAAAATTAGCATAAGTTCACAATTCTGTGTAAAAATCTGAATGCAATGACCTACATGTAGCTCTATCAGTCTGTGCAGCAAGAATCAGGAGCCACCGAAAAATACAGAGATGTGGCACTTTTGTCCTTTTGATTTAGTTGTAAATTGCATAACTCAGCATATTTTCACAATTCTCTGTATATGTTTTAAATCCCTTACCAAGCCCTATCAGTTAACAAACACAGTTCTATCAAAATCTGCCTAGAACTAGACGTAGAAATATGGTCTAGTGTCATTTTTAGTGATTGTGAATAAATTTGCACATAAATAAGCATAATTAATGGAACTTCCAAATTCGGTGTTGAAGTCTGGAAGCCCCTACAAAGCTCAATCAGAAACAAACTGAATTAAAAGCTGCCTAGAAATAATTGGTGAATCTTGCCAGCATGCTTATTATCTTGTTATCTGATCATACTTGTGTAAAGCACTTTTTAGTCATTCTCCTAATGATGTAAAACAAATAAAGTCACGAACAGGTTGAGCTACTGGTGCTGGGCTCCAACTATTTTTTCTGCTGGTCCGACGACCTGTTCCTATCGAACCAGTAGAAGCCCAGTTTTTCATTATTAGGGTGACTGAACGCGTACACGCTTAGTGTGGGCCCAAAACAGCTCCCATAGGCAATACGCACCGCTCTATGGACGATGCGTGTTGTGCGCTGAGCCCCGAAAATGGTCACGTTTTTTTTTCCAGAAGCTCACATTTGAGGTGATATTAAAATAGGATACGCTATGAAAATACTTAAGTGTTTGGTACCACATGAAAAAGCACATTTTTCTCCATACTACCATGAAACTGGGAAGTTGTAGTTCCAAAAATATTGTGTTCAAACTGTCAATGATAACATTCGCATCGCTGTTATTCCAAGATTGTTGACCCTAGAAACTTCCCCATTTGGATTTAGACATTTTCGGATATGTACAATCCATTTATGAGGTTAGTTTTTCGCTAGTTACATCAGATCTTATTGTAAAAACGCTCCGAAAACACCCTTGTCCGTATCAGCGAATTCAGGAGGCGGGGCAGAATATGCATGCGCACACAGCGCCACGTGCGATGTCACGTTGATTGACAAACTACGTTACGTCCATTGAAGAGCGATCTTGAGCACTGCAGATGCCCGCATGCATCTGAGCTGCACGCAACATGCGCCTGGCAACAAGACCTATTTTTAGCCACCGTATGCACAGACCCCGCCTACTGTGTATGCATGTGCTCTGTGCGGAAATCAGCCAATCAGCTGTCGTTACTTTTCACCGAGAGATTGGACTTCGAACCCAACCCGCAGCAATAAATGTACATCACGCGCGGCCTGTGACCGCGTGGTGTACAGGCTTAGAAACATGATTTAAACGTGCATAGACATGTACGTACGTAAGATCATTACTTCATGGGGAATACCCTTCCGTAAGCACAGAAATCATTGGGGAGGAGCGAAGACATCGCAAACGCGTACGCTCGCGCTGAAGCTAAGCAACAGGTGCATGGCGTGCGCTCATTAACTGGTCGTACGCGTACCCAGCTG
>JZLH01S0067709.1:33199-47006 GCA_001188425.1 Eucidaris tribuloides
TTCTTATAGATTTAAAAATAATTGTCACCCTATCATTATTTTAATGGCCCGAACTTAAACTTTACTGGCTAAAAAGTAAATAACAACTCTATTTCATTACTGACTGTTAGGGCAATGTTTGTGGCATGTTTGATAAGTTGCAAGTCGTGGGCGTTTGGACCTGGCCCGACTCGGGTAATATTCGGGAATGCCCGTATACTTTCGGAAAATGAGCGCGCACGAATTGTGTGCAATTCCCTACGCAGCACGTATTTACCCGAAGAAAGGCGAACTATGCCCAACTGACCCTCATCGGCAATTCTGTTCGCAGCTCCACGGTTGTTGTTATTCACCACTGAGAACTCTACACTACGTACAATAGAGTTCAGTATTTCGCACGGCCTTGCAATAGGGACAAGCGTATGGTAAATAAACGTACATACGAGCCGCACATCCCTTTAAGGTGTCGTACCCGACCACACTTGAGTGCGTGGATCCATACATTTCACACGGTAAAGACTACAATATACATACACAGTAACATTGAGTGACAATCTCCCGAATTCGGCGAGTCGATTTCTACACGATTCCTGGATTACCTTGTATTGGTCTGATCATAAATCTAATTTCCCCGGAACGCTGTATCATCTATAAATTGTTTAAAGAAGTCAGTTTTGATGAAATACCTTAAATAGTGGTGGAAAATGCTGAAACTTTACTCGATGTGATTAATCAACACAACACAAGTCCCATCCCACTATCATTGATGGCTCATGATCGCAAGAGGGCGCTATGATCTCTATGTAAAAAAAGACACATACCAAAATAAAAACTGCCAAAAAAATCCCCCTTTTTCAAAATCCATACTTTTTAACAAAACAAATATGAGCAAGAACCCGGGGGGGGGGGGGTCGCTCTCCAGACGCCTGTATCCCACCCGTGTCCAACAACCTCAGAAATGCACCTAAACGGCGTAACCTACATTACCAAATTTGTGACCCTAAATGGCGTAACGCATGAAAAAGCTACCCTAAACGGCGTGACTCCCATGAAATCCACTCATTCTGATACCCTAAGTGGCGTGAACTGGAAATCCACTAATTTAACACCCTAAGTGGCGTAAACAGTGAAATCAACTACTTTAATTCCCTACCCAACTGTCTTTCTCATTTAAAACATTGTTGTACATTGCAGAACCCGAAAAAGTTCAATCAATAATTCATTTATAATTTTCCTTATTTAAAAAAACGTTCATTTTGGAGATGTTAATAGATGTACTCAAATTTGCACGCCTAAATGGCGTAACTACAAACCAAATTAGTAACCCTAAATGGCATGACATGTGAGAAAAGGCTACCTAACCGGCGATTGCTAGCGATTTGAGTTGAAAAAGCTACCCTTTTTCCAAAAGAACGTCGACGACGTCCGAAGGCTGGAAAAGGGACCCTTTTTGACGCTTTTTCTGGACGCGGGTGCGTAGCAGGCCGTGTGAGAGCGACCCCCCCGGGAGCAAGAAATTTTGCAGGGGTGCTCTTACATTCATTGCTTAATTTCTATGTAAAAATGGGATTGATCCCTGAGGTCATGCATGAGTGAGCATGCATTAAGGCAAAATTGTCACTTTTCAAAGTCACAAGAGACATTATGCAAAATGACATTGTATTTTTTGCTTTATTAATAAAATGTTGTTTACTTGACCATGACATGGTTACAACCTCTTAATATATATGTTTGTACAACATGTACAACATGTGCTGATACATTTTGCGGAAAAATATCCGATTTTCAATTTTGTCAGTAACTCAATGGATTTTACAATAATTTTAGGAAGGATGACAATTTTTTGATTTAGCACACTGAGCAGAAATTATGTGGAAAGCGTCTGGGAAGGTGTAAGGGGGTCAGACGATAGATGATTAACAGAGATGTCGCTAAATTACTTATCAGAAACATTATAAATTTGTCAAAACACTATCACATATCCCCAAAAATTACTCCTGAGAATTTGAAAAGTGACATTTATACCTGTAAAATAAAAGGGCCTATCGGAGGGTAAAAAAAAATTATGGTATTTTGAAAAGGGGGAAACTTACTTTTTTGTGTATTGTTTAGAACATTTTTTTCATGCAATACAATTTATTTTTACTTCAAAATAATTATGATAAATCCACAAAATAACGAAACGCAAAAACGTATACAGGGTGGCCCAGAAAGAATGCTACGAGTGTGATCGCTAATTTCTTCACCATTATTGGCAAAATGTCATTAATTTTTATTTCGTTGGTTAGAATATTCTTTTTCCAATAAAATGATACCAAGATCATTGATTTTGAGTAAGGCGTTTTGATTCTAGGGCCATTTTTCGGAGGCAATGCAATTTTCCAAATTTTCCAATTTTTTCAACAACGGCGGTCATCGGAACGACTAGATATTGTGGCCTCTGGGCTTGCCATACCATCCGCATAACAGACAACCGCGATGACAATGGAGATGTAGCTTTTTTTTTAATGAAAGCCTGGAATGCCCTCGCTTTCATAAAGAAGACGATGCTAGCTACATCTCCATTGTCATCGCGGTTTGTCTGGTATGCGGGCTGGTATGGCAAGCCCAGAGGTCACAATATCCAGGCGTTCTGATGACCGCCGCTGTTGAAAAATTGGCTAATTTGGGAAATTGCATTGCCTCCGAAAAATGGCCCTAGAATCAAAACGCCTTACTCAAAATCAATGATTTTGGTATCATATTATTGGAAAAAGAATGTTCTAACCAACAAAATAAAGATTAATGACATTTTGCCAATAATGGTGAAGAAATTAGCGATCATACTCGTAGCATTCTTTCTGGGCCACCCTGTATAGAAAAGAAATTCACAGTGGTTTAATAGTCACTATGAACCCAATGACAAAAATGTCAGCAGTGACATGATTGGGAAAAGTAAAAGGAATAAATAATAACTAACTAACTAACTAACTAACTAACTAACTAACTAACTAACTAACTAACTAACTAACTAACTAACTAACTAACTAGATAAATAAATAAATAAATAAATAAATAAATAAATAAATAAATAAATAAATAAATAAATAAATAAATAAATAAACAATGCCCCATGCAAGCCCTCAAGGCCGGACCTCAAGAACCAATGAGTTAAAACATGAGAGTTTATTTTCAGGTTGGAACGATTTGTCTTAAATTTGTTTACTTGAGGAAAAACACGCATTAATTTTCAGTATTGAATAAATGTCTGGCCCTAATAGAAATTGATTCCACAGACAGATACACAACACCATACACCGTATACATTTTACTGATAAGTATAATTGAATTGAATTGAATTCTATTGAATTCAATTGAATTGTTTTATATCGGTGTCTTTCGGTACAAATTTGGCAAATGAAAAACATCACATTGAAATATCATTATAATATTACATTAGTATATTAATAAATCTACAAATAATTGTTACATAAACTAATAAGTATTTTTAATATCACTTGATATACAATATTCATGTGAGATACAGGTGAAAAATACCGAAGGCCCCTATCATAAGACGAGCTTGATTGTAGATAGAGACCTCAAAATGAAAAAAAAAAAATCTATGTATATTATACCGTAGAGTAGATAAGAGTGAAAACAGTAGAGAATATGAAGAAAAGGAGAGAGAGTGTAAACAAGTGAAGGAAGAAAATAAAGTGTGAGTAGGACTACGCGCATGCACGTGCGTGGTGGAGAAAAACATTTCGAAACTGGAGATGTGTATTTTACAAAAATAATGATGAATAACTCACGTTTGTTGGAATATGTCTATTATGTACGCGAACACGTAGATGCAAGTTCCGATGAAAAACAAATTAGGAGGCAAAAGAAAAAGAGGGGAAACGCAGAATCAAATAATTATTATTTCCGAAATAGATGTTGAAATAAAGAATGTCGAGATCATGTGGGATGGTTCTTGGCAAGAATGTATTTTTTCCCCAGGGGGGCCAGTCAAATATAATGCTGTACACATGCGTGACCAAATTATTTCCAGACACCCTCTACACAAGTTTTTCTCTGTGTGCAAACTAATCCCCTAAACAAGTTTTTCGCGGGCTTCATTTACACATTAAGTGGCCCCTAAACAAGTTGTCGCCAGAATATGACCCCTAAACAAGTTTTGTCTACTTGCTAACAATAAGCTTAAATAGAAAAAAGCTTGGGGAAAAACATACCCTAAACACGTTTGGCCAGTCTTTAAAAAAAAAGCTTCGAAAAAAGAAACATACCCTAAATACGTTTTACCAGTCTTTCAAAACCACCTTTTTTTTTGGAAAATCGGTGTTTTTGATACCCTTAACGAGTGCACGCGCGGCCCGCGGCTAAAACTGAAAAAACACACATTTAAACGCGTTTTTTTGGTCACGCATGTGTACAGCAATAAATTTGACTGGCCCCCCCCCCGGGATTTTTTCCTTGCAGTTTTGAATGAAAGCGGTGGCGTGCATGATTTGACAGCATTTGGAAGTGGATTCCAAATGTCAGGACCGTAATGCCGGAAAGATATATGTGCTGATAAAAGTTTTGGGTTATTAAGATGATAATTACCCGAGTCACGAGTGGGATACGTGTGTATATTGCTATTGCGGGTCATTAAAAGAAATACATACGGGGTTGTTAGATGGTTGGTAATTTTGAACATTAACACGGCAGTTTAAAACATATTATTGCACAACATTTGCAACCGTGGCCTTTAGTAAAGTTTTGATGGTTTATAGCTGCAAGTTTTAAGGGTGTTATTAAGGGTATCTTCCTGTCCACGTCTCTCTGCATTCTTTCTTTTATGGAGGAACGTGAGGTCAATCTGAATGAGATTTTGGTGTTGTTTTTTGGTGGGGAGTAGTCTCGCTCCCAGACCCTGCGACTTGTTCTCCCTCCGAGAAGCAGTGCGAAGCACCCGCACACACACACCCTGCGACTGCCGTCGCAGGGGGTTTAAATCTAGAGACCAAGAGTCAGAGCAGTTCACTGAGGACATAGATACTATAAACGAGGATAACAGTTTCTTTATCAATATAGGATGGATTAATCTGAACGTCTGGAAGCCAGACTAGGTGGGGAGAGGGGTGGGGGTAGGAACTGCAGACATTGAGTCAGGATGTTTGGATGAATGCTCATGTATATTGAGACATATTGCCCACCAATGATACGGTGTCCCACGCAGAAATGACACTAGTTCACAATAACCCATTGGAGACAAACGAAGATATCTGGCTGGTCTATGGGGAATGCACATGTATATTAAAATCAAATTGTCTCAACGGTTATCAAAATGAAGTTTGCATTTCCACATTCTGCAAAATAAACAATTCTATTTCATTTCAGTTTGAGTAGATTCTGTTGATTCCAGCCAAAAGTTTCATATTGTCATTTTGAGACGGAAATAAACACAACGAAAAAAAGTATACTAACGCCTTTTCAAAATACTATAACTTTTAAAAAAGAAGCGGTGTTGAGGCACAATAATTTGGAAGGATTTCCTATGCACTAATTGAGCTAAATTCTGTGAAGAACATGTGATTGGTCCGTCAGTGCATGCCATGAGTGAGCACATATTAAAGTGCAAAAAGTACTTTTCCAAAGTCACAAGGTCATTTTGGGGGTGTTTTGATGCAGGATTTTGACAATTTCTGTTTCTGGTGAATGTTATCGGCTATCTTAGTGTTAATCATTTTCGTTTGATCGCTCTCAATACCTCCTTTGACAGTTTTTTGTTTTTTTTTTGCATATTTACGCTCGTGAGCGCGAATTTGAAAATGTCACCCTTTCTCGATTTTTTGAATGTAAAATCCATTAATTTAGCTGCAAAAATTTAAAATCCGAATTTTTTCAGCAAAATGTATTCTTTACGTGTTGCACGGAACATAAGAGGTTTAACCTAGAACATGGTTGAAAAGCACACTTTTATAAATAAAGGGAAAAATGTCATTATTTACCATTATTTTGGCCTAAAAGATGACTCATGTGATTTTGAAAAGTGGCATTTTCACCTTCAAAATGCATCTATTCACATGACGCGCCAACAACCAATCATTTTCAACACAGAAGTTAGTCAATGAGTGTAGGAATAAAAAAACTCTTGCGAACTATTTTGCACAAACTTGTTTGTTAAAAAGTTATGGTATGTTGAGAAAGGGGGTAGTTACTTTTTTGTTGTGTTTATTAATGGGATACACGAGGAGAACTCATCATATGAATAAAACCTGCAACATGCTTTGTAGCACTCAAATTCAAAATTTTTGACGCTAGGCAGTGCCTAGTACGTTGTGATCGATTGACGCCCCTGTGGATGTGTACTGCTGGTCATTCTCTCAGTGGCTTATTATTTGCAGTTTGTGTTTAGTGTGATGATCTCAGCTCTAGAATGGAAGTGGAAACAGGTTCATGTAGTGAAAGCTGTGTACAGTTATAAGCAGAAAGGTGATAAAAGCATTTTGTAAACTGTTTTTGAAGTGAATTTTTGAAGGAATCTTATGAGTATTTGGGATTCTAATATATATGGAAAATGTATCATAACAACCAAAAAGTATTTCTTTGCTCATGATTCTGTCATATACAGGTGTGGAACAAATCATTATAAAAAAATAAACCGAACAAATATTTTGTGAGGGAAAAGTGTGTAAAGGGCTGTTGAAGTCTCTTGTGAATATGACGAAACAAAATCAAGAACATATTTTGTATATCTAGAATTTAATAGATAATTTTAGTGATAGCAAAATGTATATATACGAACTTTATGTGACTGGCAGCAAAACATTAGGAATATAAGTTTCGTAAGATGTTTACATAACATGAATTTTTTTTAGTAAGTATCATGCATTGATTTGGAGAATTTTCAGGCCACATTTATAGTTAAATATTAACAATTATATTAATGAATGAAATGGTGAAAAGGGTAAAATTGATGAATACTATGGTGCCTGAAATATATGCTGTCAGATTTGTGTAAAGTAAAGGCAATGCATATGGTAGTAATTTTAAATTTGATAATATGCTTCCAATCGATGGTTTTCACCAAAATTCAACACGCAACAAATATAAACTTCACAAGTAGCATCACATGTTATGTATGCATTGGATATCTTATTATGTTACAACTGTAAGTGTAAGGTTATTGGTTGTATAATGTATAGATGATTAAAAAAACTCATAATTGTATATGACTTCGGGATAAAAATATGTTGTGTCCGTAAATGGGAGCGTATTGCGAAAGCACCTGAATTATGCGCTGATGTATACGTTTTGAAATTTTGTGTCGTGTTTATGGTTTGAGATTGGGAATATATGCAAAAAACAAGTATAGACATGTACAAATAAAATGAGCAAAAATATTGTAAGTGGCCACCAGAAGGACGTTAATGCGATCTACTGTTGTACAGTGTTAATGTCCTTTGGCTATGCTCCATGTGTGTATGGACTCACTGACAATCATTTCGAAGAGTTTTTATTGGGCAAAAGGGCGGCTATATCCTGTTTGTAAGCTTTCAGAGAAAAATTTTATTTTTTGTGCGAATCTATGGAAAAATTAAAAGTAAAAGCCAAGATAAATTTTGAACTTGCTTGTGGAATTTGCTCAAATTTCATGCTATCAGTAGGAAAGTAACTGAATAAATGTGTTGATGTAATGAACTCATTTTGGTGGAAAATTAAGTTGACGCTGTTTTAAATGAAAATAATTGTTATTAGATGCAGTGTTTACGTCATTACTGCTGTTATTGTCGACACCGAGTTTAACTGACATATATATCAACGCCTTTTGACACAAATGTTGAAACTGTCCAATATCTTTCAAGCTTCTTTCGCATTAAGTAATGTGTGTGTATCATTCATTTCTTTTGTCCGCAAACAAAGTGCCATTGTACATAATCTGGACACATGAAAAAATATTGTGTTTCCAAAAGTATATTTAATATAATCTGTTGTGGACATTCTGTTTCCATGACAACTTATTGTTGTTAGATCTGTCTCATTCAATTTTCTCATCTCAATGAGATGCTTTCTAGGAATTTTGTCTAGAATACCATGCATGATTATGTTTCTGTAGGTCAAAGGTCATAATTGTCATGTGACTGTGGACATTTGATGGTGTCATAGCAGGAGGAGAAGCCAGACCAAAAGAAATAGGAATAATCAAGGTTTTTAGACTTTTGTTTACCCCAATTCCATCGACAAGACTTTACTGAGCTGAAAAATGAATACAGTTGAATTTCACTTTCCAGAATTTTTACTTTTTCAAATTTCCTGGTATGATCCTCGAATTAAAATGCTTAATCTTTCATTATTTGATGACAACAAAAAGAAATGACGCGAATAGGATTTGAACTGTAACCTTCCTACTTCTAAAGCAGCGGTTCTACCACATGGCTATGCATTGTGATAATAATAGGACAGTTAAGCTAATTCATATACATGTACCTCTGACAATTTTTTCTACTTCTGAGCTCATTAATACTTATACCGGTTGGAGAATATGTTACGAGTTAACTCGGTGGTTGGGGTCTATGGAAAGAGGTGTGTTTTATAAGCAAAATCAAATCGTCTGCCAACGGTTAAAAAAAATGGAACAACCCCTCACTCTCCGATTGGTGGGCAGGGAAGATTTATCTTGTTAAAAAAATCTGCATGAATTAAACATTTATTACTCTCATTATTAAATATTCACATTTTAAGTATCATTTTTTTTTCTTCACATTTTTCTAATCTATGCTGCTGTCTGCATGAACAAATTATAAATGAATATTTTCTTCATGAAATGTCTGAAGAATTTTATTAGAGTAAAATTTTGTTTATTATTATATCAGTTCCTTGCTATCTGAAATGTGAGTTTTTTTCTCTAGCATTCCCATTACATCCATGGTAATTGTCGTTCATTAATTACTATTTTTTTTCGGTAATGCCAGATGTCTTTCCATGAAGGTTACACATACAATGCCACATAAAAAATGCCAAGGAGTGCCAATGTACATGAAGCCAATATTTCTATTTGACAGTAAGCAAATGCTATTGTGTAAGAACACCTGGAGAACATAATCCATTGAACTTCACACAAGTATATTCTGGAGTATCATCTTGATAATTTGGTAGAAATCAGTATTTTCCAAATTTCAAGCATTTAAGATAGTTACATTCCGCAATCATTCATGAAGGCTTAACTAGAGTTGTTGGACTAATATATATTCCATGCAGTTGATTCTACGTATTGTTGTATATTTCTGAACCAATTGTTATTTATGTTAGAAAATAGTGCAGACATTTTATCTTTTGTTTGGGTAATGCATTCAACACTTAAAAGTGTTGTGTCTTTTTCTGTTTGAATCGTAACAGTGAGCCCTACAGAAGGGCCTTAGCATTTATCCGGGGCGAAGAGCG
Organism: Eucidaris tribuloides; assembly: GCA_001188425.1. NCBI lineage: Eukaryota > Metazoa > Echinodermata > Echinoidea > Cidaroida > Cidaridae > Eucidaris > Eucidaris tribuloides. The sequence goes on from JZLH01S0067709.1 coordinate 42,590, forward strand.
TTAACAGCAAATTTTCTTTGATTTCTCCAAATTGAGAAATATTGACTTCTTTGATATTTGGCACTGAACATACAGACAGAATGATCTAAATTTTTAATTTCATTGCAAAACCCAATTATTTTCAAGCGAGAGGTAATAATCAATGTTAAGCCTTAATGCCGGGAACATATCTGCCGCTTCTGCTGACCACATGACAGAATATTCTATTGTTGTTGTGAGTTTTGTAACACTTTCTTGTTAGAACATTGTGAGAGTTATTTATATTTGGATATTTGGTGTCATTCCAATCCTTATTTGTATACACTTAAAATGTTTTCCTATATGGCCTTTCAAGAAATCATTCAAAATCTGAGGCTGCTTAGACTAAACAATTATCCGCATTTAATGATGTAATTAAGATCGTTTCCATGCGTCGACTAAATGGTATTTACAAACATACAGTCATGTAGTTGTCATCATGGTGATAAGAATTAGAATTATGGGCGTGTTCAGCACAAGGAGTCTTTGTTTGCAAAATGTTGATTAAAATTCATTCTAGTAAAGGTTTCTTGGTAACTGTCAACTATGCAATGGATGTAGCACAGCTGTGACACACTTCGTGCATGTGCCCACGAGGTCACAGTTACTGTGGAAGCTGTATTCCAATGGAATTCAAGAAAGTCACAGAAGCTTCACAACCCAAATTCATGTTTAGACTGCAAGCCAAGGTAAACGTGACAAAATATGGAAGAAATGCATGCTGTGGAAAACACCTTCGTCCAAAGATTAAATTGTGTGATTTTATTGGCTATCGTGATTCTAGGTGGCTTTCACATGTTAAGATACTGTGACTATAGGAGAAGAGAGATCGTGCAACAATCATGTTTGAAGTCACGTTTTGGCCAACCGTGTGGAACGATCCACGTTCATGTTCATTTTCATCAGTTAATAATTGTACGCAGCATTGTAAAGAAGTCTGAGAGTAAATGTGTCGGAATGCACAAATATGTTCTAGAAATTCTGTGATATGAGACGTATATAGCACTACTAAAAGTTTAGTCAATTTGCATCTTCAATGGTAAAGGTTGAGTTCAAAAAGATCAACGAAATACCTTTCAAAAGTGACAGTCATTGGAGGGCAACTATTCGAGTTCATCACATACACGCTGGTGTTGCAAATTTTCTTTCAGCTAACAATAATTCCCGTCCGATTTTATCTGTGGCTATTTCAAGTGACAGGATAACTGTCTGAGTTGTATGTTCGAGGGTGTTTAATTGTCCATTCAAGACACTGTCAGATAGGAGAAGTTTCAAACGTTTTTATTAAATGGACTTCATAATGTTATATAGTGTCATAAAGTGATTTAGATGGTGCGTTGATTTAAACATGTAATGAAATTAACCTCTATACACAATGGGGCATATAGGTGATTATGAAAACGAAAAAGTTCCCTTAAATACAAATAAACAAAAATAATGAATTTCAAAATGTTTTTTTTGACGACTAAATTTCACTGTCATTTCAGTATTTTGTGTGGCCAGAGGGTGTCCAGACATTTGTTCGGTCGGTTATGATCACAGATTTTGCAGCCTTGTTCACAATGAGATAACGGCATGATGTGAAATAGGCTCTCGCAAAAAGTCTTCAGAAAATGGGACCTTTTGAAATTTGGGTAGGGGGTGGGGATGGTTGTAATAAGCCCTCCGCCCCACCCCTTGAAGAACACTCCATGGCCCTGCAAAGTTGGCAAAGCCATTTTGATTTTGGGTCGTCCATCTATATTATCCCGGGGGGGGGGGACTCAGGATTATAGTCGGATCGGAGGGGTGCGCTGAAAACTCCGAACCGCATACCAATCATTCTAAAAGCCCTTCATGCTGTAATTAGTACCCATGTCAAGGTTTCCAAGAAATTGTCAAAACTTGGAACTTGCAATATGTTTTGCTCGGCAAAAACTCGCGAAAATATGAAATTGTGATGTTTGAAAAAATTGGACCCATGTCTACAGGATTTTCGTGAAAAAGTCACCCTTCCCAGTGGCAACATCCAATATAAGTGATAACCCCCCCCCCGCCCGGGTGTATATCCATACATTTTTAGTGTCCCGTCTTGACATGCTAAACAAAAATACATAAAGTAGTTCCCCTTTAGAGCAGGCTTCGTATTTCCTATCACGTGTTAATGTTGTTGTATTTATTTTGTTTTTGGGGGGGGGGGCGCCAACTAACTAAGTCAAGGATTGTTAACGCGTTGAGACCAGTACGAGATATTTTGTGCTGGTGTCTAAAATGGAAGAATGGCAAAGTTATATTGAAGTGAGAAAATAATCGTCTCCCAACGGGTTAAGAAACTTCTTAGATATATGCGTGTAAAAATCAGTGATATAAAAGCTTGAGAGACCACACTATTGAAGACAAAATGAACACATTTCAAAGTCACAAGATGACTTTTACTGAGTAGAGGTAATGAAAAGTGATAATTTTTCAGCACTGAATGAATATTCCACGCTTGTTGATGTATCCGGTGGACTACTTGCGTAACAAGTATATCCAATATTCGCTGTTGACTGAGTAAGAGTGAAGGAGAGAAGTAAATTTACCACAATTAAACTCTCATCATATCAGTGATATTTCTCGTGTGTATTACAATAAGCCCAGGGTTGCCAGGTTTTCCGATACTCTAAACGCAAATCATGTAATTCAGGCGGAAAAAACCCCCAGGAGTTTTCATTTGAATGTATTTAGGGCAGCAAATAGCCTAGCTGATGTGGCTAGAAATAACGTCGTAATCAATTTTTAACACGCTTTGAAACCTCTGCCGTTTTACGCCACACTCATGATCTGGCCACTGTCGCAAAACACCAGTATCAATAACCGCCTAAAAAGTTCTGAAGCTCAGCTTTATATCTCGATATCTGTCTTGGGTATATAGTAACATTCTTGATATTTGTATCAATGAATACACTTGTTTATTTTCCTTTACAATGATACTTCATTGCTAATGATTAGGGAGTTACATAGAATAGTGGCAAGACATTTTCAATGAAGAGGGCGAAGTGAAAAGCGAAATGTGTGCAAACGCACACGTATAGTTCAGTGTACATGAAGCCTTGCAAAATAGCCAGAATCTCATTAAAAAAACCAAAACGAAACACAATGATAGATTCAACGAATTACCCACTTAAATCTCCATTCAAGTATTCAACAAAATGTGAAAACAAACACATAACATTTCATTGAAAACGAAACCATCATTAAACACAATCCACTCTCATAGAATGCTGATCTGTCTGCTGATAGCAATGTAGTTTTGGCAACATTTCACTTTACTTGGCCCATATAAATGTCATTGCATAATTTCCATGAATCCATAATCACGGAAATAAGGAAGCATTGTAAAGGAATTAACATTATGCAATGATACCAATATGAGATGATATGCTTTAATACCAAGAGGAGATAGCAACGCCAATTTTGAAAGGTTAGGGTTATATCCTGAAACCCTGGTATGTTTGCATCTTTTCTAAGCCTACACCAGATATAAACAATCCCACACACATACAGCATAGCCATATACACCCCAACAGACTACACACACACACACACACACAGCACACACACACACACAACACATCACACAACACACACCACAACACACACTACACACACACACACACACACTACACACACACACACACACGCGCGCGCGTAATTTGCAACACACGCCACACACACATACGCCAGACACGCCAATTCACACATACAGACAGCATACATACATACATGCACATGTCATGCCATACACACACATACACACACACAGCACACACACACAACAACACACACACACACACACACACACACACCCACACACACACACACACACACACACACACAACACACACACACACACACACACCACACACACACACGACACACACACCCATACATACAGAACCAAAAAACCAGATAGCAACGCTAGTGGCACATGTTCGATTGCTATATATGTTTATCTGGAAATTCATTAACAAGAATACAAAATGCTATAAAATTAGCCCTGATCTAGTATTCAACTCTAGATCCTCGGCATAAATATATACTAGGTTTAAATAAAATTTGTGTAAGTTTGATAAGTAATACACAAAAACTATACACCAGAACATACTGGCATGAGTTGGGTTCTATAGCTGAAGGAGTGAATTATTTCTGTATGGAGGTGGTTTTCATACGATATCAATAATCTTTTTTTTTATGTAATTCATACTTATTTAAAAAGTATGAGTCAGATTTTCGCTCAAAAATCAAGCCCCTTACAAATTGAGACTGAACAGATACTCAAGTGGTGTGGTGTCAGAAGTGTGTTGGCCTTGTCGACGCACAATAGGCAACAGACAATGGATTGTCGATAGTGAATAGTCTAGTCAGTCGCTAGCTACTG
>JZLH01S0067718.1:0-11129 GCA_001188425.1 Eucidaris tribuloides
CGTGACTGTATGGTGCGAATTCGGGATAGTCTCAGCTCAGTCCCATATGCTGTGTTTTGTGTATGGTGCGAATTCGGGTTGGTTCGCTCAGTGAGTAGGTAAGATGTTTGACTATGAAATTCGTGGGCTTACATAAACTATTGTTGTTGTAGGTGGTGGCGAGTGGTACGTTGCAATGCAAAGTGTGTAAGACTAGTAAGAGTGGGCTGGTACTGGCAGACTGGGGTATTTGTTTTGACAGTTTTGTGTTTGTTGTTGAATGTGTCGCGACGTTGATTGTTGACTGTTGATGATGGACGGGCATGACCGGTGGATCATTCTTGGAGAATAAAAATCAAAGATGTGTCATGATGTGTTGACTGTGAGTCATTGAGTGTATGTCACATTTGTGACCCGCCACGACCAAAAATGAGACCACAAGTCGGCGGGAGGTCAATTTTGAGATGTTGGCATAATCTTTTTCTCCATATATTCAGCTTTAATTTAGTCATATAAATTAATGATAAAAGTACTCCATTGCTTGAAGATATCTGGTTTAACGAGAGAATGTTGTGGGGTTTTAGATTTTTTCATTCGAGAAAACCGCCTTGAAAGATAAACTTCCGTTTCTTGAGTGCGATCAGATGCGATCGGATTTTCACACCAGTGCTGAGGGCCCGTAGCAACAATGTCGCTCGGGCGTGCGTTAGTAAAAGCCACGCCGTGATTGGTCCTCCTAAGCGGTTACAGTAATTATGCCATTCAGCAATCAGAATGCACGCTCGAACTCTAGTTTCAGATTTTCAAGTACTGTATCAGTTTTCTCGCAATATTTGCCTGTGGAATTTCCTCATCAACGTCTGTGCACTAATTTTAAGGTGTATCTAACCTAACCTTTTTTGAGATATAAACGGGTCGATTTCCACGACATATCGGTCTTTCTAGTTTCGGAAAGTCTAGTGCATTTTAAGGGCACCATGCAAATCTCTGACAGTTGCGCTGCGTCACCATTATTTATTGGACATTGTTTGCTGATCAGTGAAGCTAATTCTGAAAAGGACTTTATGAACTAATTGAAGAATAATGTTAGTAATAAAATACAACGTTATGATAACGACAATCACCCATGGCAATCATTCCATTAATTACATTTATTATACCAGTTCTTTCGTCAACTACTACATAATGACAAATTCTCAATTCTAGATACTGCACAAACACACAACACGCCTTGGGATACCTGACGAAATCGCGCGTTGTAATTCTGTTGTAAGCGAACATAAATGCGTTTTAGATTTTCTGAAAAAAAAAAGCTTAATAATTAATACAACGACACCCCTCATCTAAATTACACAATCATCCAGTTATAAAGAAGTCTGTTTTTTTTTTAGTCTCTCTGTTATCTTCATGTAAATAAAAACATCCTGGGTAATGGAAATTTATTTGGGTAATGTATGGTCCTCAAATCAAAATATTGAATTGCTACATATTACTTTAGGTATTGGCGATTTATGATGTATGGCCAAACAGGCTAAGAGAAAGAATTCGTTTGCTATAGCGCGAAGAGGTTTAAAAAATTGAACAGTCAATAAATAGGTCGGCTGCCGGGCAATCCTAGTAATGAAAGCAACACTTGGTGATTGCTTTGGCAATGATTGTTGAAAATAAGAACGGATGACAAGAAACTGTTGCATTATTGCAAAGAACAACATAATGTCTTACATATTCTTCCGTTGCCGGGCTTACTTACAATGATCTCTTGCGTTCTATTTTGTGGGGAAACAAAAAGTATCTCACTTACATCCCGCATTTCGCGTCTAAACAGAATGCGGGACTTTCTATACAAGAAACTTGGTAATTCGGCGTCAACGTAGTTTGGAATTAACCGTCTTTAAGAGCTCTCTCATACAAAAGGACAATTCAATGTACAAAGTGTGGGGATTTCTTTTCGTTTGCCGTGCAGTGTTTGCGAATTCAAAGATCCGTGCTTCCCATTCATTTACACCACACGGTTTTTCGTCTTTGGCGTAAGGCCTTCTGTATACACGCGAAAAGTATTCAATGGATATCAACACAAAATAAAGGTGACTGTTACATTACATGAACGCGTTGCTCTTCTGTTCCAGTGAAATGTTTGAAAATAAGAATAATCAATGGACTATTTGGCTTTTGCGACCTTAGTGACGGGTTGAAAGATGTTGAAGTAATCTCAAGCGCAGACACACGTTTGCTTGTATTTTTTAGTGTGTGTACGTGTACAGTCCCGATTTAAGCCCACTTCACGATGTACCCTCGGGTGTTTTTAAACCCTCTGTCTACGCGTCTACACGCGGGACTATTGCAGTCTGTGCATGGCAACGTACCGCGGGCCCGGGGGCAGAGCGATCGTCGGCCGCAGTTGCCCTGAAGAGACTTTTTGTTAACAGCCGCCATCTATCGTCGATCTTGTGCTAAAGATCGGACGATCAGCAAAGTCGCGTTTTTTCGTCTGATTGATTGATATATTATTTTAATTATTCATGATATGAATAATTATTAGATTGGCTTCCACATTGAATCTTCCATGTACCCCAGTAATTTAAATGTAGTTACGAAAAATAAATCATTTGTCACGTTGAATGAAATGCTAGTTTATTTTGTCCAATTTTAGCCTATGCCGCAGCGTCATACGGCGCTTGCCGTGTGCTGATAGTCGATGTTGCATGCAGTGGCATCACGTAATTATTGTCCCGTGCGACCATGATATTTCACGCATGTGCAGGCTTGCCACTGTACGGGATTTTGGATCCTGCGTAGGTTGTAGGGGATACTACGGGGAAATGACCTTCCGTAGGGGAAACGGTAGGCGGATTTGACGATTTGTAGGGAGATGTAGGGGGATTTGACTAATTGTTCAGAATATTCTTCAATTTTTCAAAGAAAATCGGTTTATATTTCGGCCATTTTGTCCATCTCTGGCCGAGAAATTGATCAATTATTTCTGCAGATTTCTAAGGTTACTTTTTTAGGGAAAAACATACCTTAGTAGGGAAAAAAGTCGATTTTGTAGGAGAAAACATTAGGGTTCTGTATGGGAAAATATGGTTATAGGCGTAGGGGAAAAGTGGTGTCCGTAGGGGGGAAATCAAAATTTGGTGGCAGCCCTCCGCTGAGATGTGGATTTGTTTTTAAATTGCATTAAAAAAAGAATCGCGACGATTGACAAACTCAACGTCTACAGAGTAATTGTAGTGTATCATTATAGTATGTAATGACAATTTGCCCTTACGACGCACGGCGCTCTGGTAAGCTTACAGGTTCCTAAGTTTCCCTCATTGTCCTTTCTACCATCCATCTTTCGCATTGAAGAGAGGGGATCTGTCATGCATGCATAACAGCCTGATTCACCGACTATGCATGTGTGTTGTGATTCGTAACAATATTCGATAGCAGTTCTTATCTTTATTTGCCAATAACAATATTATGATAAAACAAATATGAATCTTTTGTGGACAGTCGATATGATCTACCCCGCCGCATCATCAGTGTTTTGTTGGCCAACGGCCACGGATAGCGCGAAGCCGATAGCTGGGCCACGGCATCGAACCAACAGACCAATATCGGAGAGTAGTCTAAGACAGTATTCGTTCTGGTCTAGGTAGCCGTATTTGACCAACGGACCTATCGCAATGTGCGTTAGGAATTTGACAACGGGACCCATGATCTGGTCGAAGAAATTTGATCAACGTACCAACTTAGTTGAACGTTAGGAAATTTGACCAATGGGACCAACGCAGTGTTTTGAAGTAATGATGCCGTGACGAAATTACGGACCAACCGCAAGACGCATTGTTTCGAAAGTGATGATGCGTTGACCGGCAAATAAGCAATAATATTCAATAATTTCCCCGACGATGTCTGAAAAACAACCCAACTACCAACTCGGTGCAGCCCGCACTCAATCGGAGTCAATGTGACGTAACTCACAAGCCCACGCCACGATGTGTGACGGATCGAATAATATAACTAATTGCGATAAATACGTGCATGCCTAACCATTGCACCAACGAAGTCAATGCTTCACTCATAGTGCGAAACCCCCTACGTAGTAATGGGAAAAAATGACGTTCCATAGGGGAAACGTAGTCGTTTTGAAAATTTGTAGGGATGTAGTGGGATTTGACATTTTCAGAAATATTCTTAAATTTCAAAGGAATATCTGATTCGTCCTTTTGTCCATCTCCGCCAAAGAACATGTGATCACATATTTCTGCATTTCTAAAATTATTTTTAGGGCGAAACATTCCTTCGTAGGGGAATAGTCTTTCTGTAGGAGAAAACATAGCGTTCTATCAATTAGGCGTAGGGAAAAGTGGTGTCCGTACGGACATACGCATGGCGTAGGGGAATCACAATTTTGGAGTGGCATGCAACCCTGTCGACTAGACTTACTCCATTACGCATTAAGCATGTTAAGGCACCTTGATCGCCTTCGAATGTCCGCTTCATTGTCGGTTGTTGACCAACTAGTGAGTAGTTGGTCACGGTGAATGTACGGGCGTATTCAGCAATTAAGCCCCTTTCTCACCGAAATTTCAGTTAGAATTTTAAAATGATAATCATACCTGGTTAACATACTGTTGTGGTCTTAAAGTTATACAAAAACTTATTTGCCCTCTGTACCTCCAAATCTGGGTTCGTCAAATAACGAACATATGGGGTGATGCGGTTAATGAGAGCATGGGCAGAAGAACGCTGGTCCGGATTAACTTTATCTCTCTTCGACTCAGCCTTTTCCAAAATTTAGCTTGAGTATTCACGAGGTTGCTATTACAACAAATTCAGGGAGACAATTCCATTCTGTTTACTACCCTCTGATGAGAATGCGTTTAGATCGTCTACTTTAGTTTTCACATGTTCCTTGGTGACCTTGAATTGTGATTTGTTATGTTGTCAGATCTTGAATGTGAAGAAATTCGCTTGCGCTGGACATCTTCCAACACTCAAAATATCTGTGCAACATCTTGGTATTAGTCAGCACGGTGTCTACGATGTGATAAAGAGGCAGCTGCAACCTCTTTAATCTCCTCAGGACTACGACAAGTTGGTTCAGACCTGGTAGAGATTTTGTTGCTTTCTCTGCCACTTTCTTCAAGTTTATTGTGCGTCTTTTTTCAGTGAGGAATGCCATACGTTGAAACAGTACTCTAACGATGTCGGACAATGTCTTAGTACAGATCACAACGTACTTGGGTCAAGAGTAAGAAAACGTCCGATTATTATCCCATTTCTGATTAGAAGCTGCAGCTATACGGTCAACATGTCGGTGTGAACTTTGAGCTGGTTGCTCGAAAGTGACTCCTAGTCCTTCTCCGTAGACAGATGAAGAGTGATAATCCGGACATCTCTCGATAATCTATACTCGGTTAGCAGGATTTCTCTCCCGTAGTTGCACAATTACACTTGCCGTTGAATGGGAGTTGCCACTTTTCCGCCCTATATATATCTTGAAAAGATCCTCCTGTAGCGTAGCACTGAGTGGTCCGTAATGTTGTTCACCCACCGAGCTACACTTGAGTATCATCTGCAAAACAATTTGATTGCACTGTTTAGGCGATTGTAATGATCTCAGTTAATTCGTTTATTAAAGATTAGGAAAAGCTCAAGGCCCAGGATACTTTCCTGCGGGATTCCGCTTGTTTACTTTAGGTTTGGTTTTAGATGGTTACGCCCATTTAATCATCTACTTGTTGCTGCACGATCCTGGAAGGTATGATTCAAACAGTTCCGAAGTTTACCCTGAATTCCATAAGCTTCAAGCTTTAACAGTAATCTTTAGGTGCGGTCGCGTGTCAAGGCTTTTTTGTAGTCTAAGTAAACACAATCGGATGGGAGTTATCTTCATCCAATAATTTTGTCCAATGTTATTTCGTTACTTCCAACAGGCTGGGTACAAACAAGATCTTCCTTTTTCTAACAACCGTGTTAATGTAGGCTGTACAACTCATTAAGACATTGTGTTTGCTTGACTGGTCGCGGTACTATCTTTTCATGACATTTACCAATAGTGCTGGTGAGACTAAACAGTCGATATTACTTGGGTTCCTTTTATCACCTTTCTTGAACGATCGGTTGTGACATTGGCTGTCTTCCATGATGTAGGGACTGTTACCGTTGGTTCTCGATTCGTGAACACGGTCCGCAAGTGGCCTGAGATAATTCCGTCGGCTAGTTCCTTTAAAACACGATTGTGTACTCCAATCAGGGAACTGGTGATTAGAATGGATCCCAGTTTACACAAATATTCTTTTAACCAAACTGTGGAAGTAAATTACGAATGTTTTCCAAACTGGTCTCAAAACGGCCTGGTCATCAAAACAACCGGTATGGTGCTCAAATCCTCCATTGGTGAATACTGAGCAAAAAATGGTTCAGACATAACTTTTTCAGCTTCAGATTCAGCCTAGGGACCCATCCGGTTTGCTAAGTTACTCCGATTGTAGATTTCGTTTTCCGTCTTGCTTTGTACATTACCTCCAAAAAGCTCTTGCGGCTTTGGTTTTAACTTCAGCTGACAGCTTGTGTTCAAAGTCCACGTTTGGCTTTGTTGACTTTGTCTTCGTAGTCTATTTCGAATTCTGTTGTAGTCTAGTCTTGTTTACTTCTGGTCTTGTTCACATCCTGTGTTTCTGGTAAGTGTTCCAACGCTCTTGTGCTTATCTCCTAACAGCTTCTTCGGTCTCCCTGTTCTCCACAGTGTTTGCTGTTTGGTAGATTTTGTACTTTGCGAACAAACAATTCTGTCACTTCAATAATAGCCTGCCTTCGTATATTGCGCGGAACCTCTAGTAGATGTGTCCGAGTTGTGGTACCGCCAGAAAATGTTGTTATTCTCTAGGCATAGACTCATCTCATTCATAGCATCCTTTGTCAGTAAGTAAGCATTATCGCAGGACTGAGATTTAGATTGCGACAGGATTCACATTCATGTAAATTCTAGACATAAGTGCACTCTTACAATGGGCATGCATTTAATTTTCCAGTGTTCCCACAATATTCTCCTACGTCGGTTAATAGCAGATCAAAATGTTAGCATCGCTGACCAGTTCGCATTCTCGTGGGAGTTCTCGTGAATAAGGATACAGTTCATCATCAGTCAATAAATGATTGTGCAAATCTGAGCACCTACGACTGTATTGCTGTCCAGTGGATCTCTGGAATGTTAAAAATCAATGTTTTTGTTACCGATCGTATTTTTGTCGGTGTAGTCGGTGTACAAGTGCCGTGGCCGAGATTTGCCAGAACTGCTGCAAGTTGCACATGGTAACGATTTAGATCTAGTTTTCAGCACTGCGACATAGTACGATACTGTTTCATCAAAATCATTTTGGTAGGCCCTCGAGGAGTAAAAATGCATTAATTTCCAATTTAGTTTTAACCTTTCTTGGCTTTCTTTAGAATTTTAGTAGAATTTAAACTTGCATCAAGTTATTTGTTACCGACGTATAATTTGGTCGATGTATAGAGTGCTGCAGCCGGATTGAATGTGCATTAGCGACCGTGCATCGCCTAATTTTTGTTATGTGGGTTAGCACGGGGTGTTCAAATTTCGGATACGACGGACTACGAATAATTTAGTTGATGTTTTTCATCAAAATCATTTCTTGTAGGGCAACCTAAGATTAGAGTGACTTTATTCACACTTCCACATTTTAGTTTGTCATTTTTTAAACCAAAAATTTCAAGTTTAGAATTTCAAGTTGATCATCAAATATTTCGTTCACAATCGGTTTAGTTTGGTCGATGTTGGCTGCGGGATTTTACTGAGTATTGCACTGCGTTCACCAGTGCCAGCTGACAGAATGTCCTAGCTCCAGTGAGGGGCTGAAGCTGAGGCGGCTGGCGTGAGGTGACTCTGACTGCAATTGGTTGTGCCCACTTGACTTGGGCCTGACCGTAAATGCAATGTTCGGACCTGTGTGTATCATGTGTATCCGTGGTCGTATGAATGACGCATGAAAGCGTCGCAACGACCGATACATGGGCAACTTCAGTCTGGGTATTGCCAGGCCTTTCTTTGAAACTTTGAAAATCCTATGCTGACAAAATGAACGTTATTTGATAACCGCGTAGTATATGACAATATTTCATTTTCATGATTTTGTTAGGAAATTGTTTCTAAACCTAAAAGTGTACATTTGATCTGGACAAAGCGGACCAAGATTAGAAGGAAAAACTATTTCAAAAGAAAATGTACATTATTAATCTATTCATTAGTTTGATTTACATTACATCACATGTAATGTTAGTTCTTACACTCTAAAAACAACTAATCATTTATTAGATCAGACTCACCTTATAAATATTTTGACTAGAGTAGAAACTAATCATTCTAGAGCATTCATTATGACTCTAAAACCAATCGGCTACCTAATCAAACTCGGGTGCCTTGATTTGATGCGGATACTTCTTTCAAAACTTTTCATTCATTGCCATATTGGTCAAGATACAGACGTTTTGATAAAAATGGCCGACCAATACCACACGACGACGGTTGGCCCAACAATTTTCGTTACGATAAAGTGGCGAGACATCGTGGTGATCTGGAATTGCCCAAAATTATAAGTGAGTAAGTCTGGAATTTCTATCTGGGACTTATTTTTTGCAAAACGTGTAAATAACATTTAGGTTCCCATTCGTCATATGCGCAGTATGGTATCATGTAGTCCATATGTAAGGTAGAATTTTGCAAAATTGTGTCAACAGTTATTGCTCTACGAACAAAAGGAGACGTTCTGTCTGTTCGGAAATTGTGTGCAAGCGAATGAGTGCACGGAGTTTAAACCTCTGCGTTTTTGTTGAAACTTGTACGTAGAGATTAAGTAGAATACATTGTTTTGGTTGATCATTTTAAACTGAACATTTACTATCATTGACCTCTAAATATTTTCAAATAATAATTGATGGTAACTTTGAGGCGAATGTGGGTGAGCTATAGCCAAAATTTGTTCTATGCTCCCCGGCCCTGTGCAGTCGGTTTATGCGTGTTGTGGTCACTGATTATCGCCCACTAAAGATATATACCCTTGTTGATGCAGTTAGGAATCTATATGCCACACATGCTGTCATGTTGGAGCAGATCATAAAAGAACCAAAAATGCCTTTTCAGCCAAAATAAGGGTACGAAAACTCTAAAAGTAAACAAAATTTACATAGCATTCTCATGTGTGCGATCACGTACAGTTTATCATAGCTGACAGCTTTTTTGATCGGATCCCAACGATGGCCGGACGCTGCCAGCGTTGGCGGCTCACTTCATGAGGGTGAGCCACCAAATCCAGTCTTGTGGGGAGATCATGTGGTTGTGCGCCTCTATGTGGTAGTCGCACATGCCATTGCCGTAGTGTAGCCGTCGCACTTAGGCAGGCCTTACGCACATATTAATAAGGTCGATCCCTGGTGATTGGCGTTGCCAAAACTACGCCACAGTTGGGTATATGCGTGTGTGTGTATTATACCTATGGACAAAAAATAAAAGAAAGTATTTAGGCTCACTATGCAGTCCTGTACGGAAGTCGAGGTACTCGTGATATAGGATGACATTGAAATTCAAATGTTAAGTGTTTAGGAACAGGGGTAAGGTCTGTGTTAGTGTTTTAGTCTAACGTTCGGCGATCTGCATTAGAATTAGGACGTACGGGAGGAGGCGTAGGTTTTCGGTTAATCTGGTAACCGCTTAAGGGGTTAGGTATGGTGGGGCAATGGCAATGTGTCACACGAGTATATGCCGCCGCGCTTCATTAATTTCCTGACACACAAAGGACAATATCAATTTTATTGTGTTTCTTTTAAAAAATTCTTGTTGGCCTTTCACAAATAGTGAAATAACGCCTGCCTTGAGTACTGTATAACTGCATTAGTAATGAACTTGTAATGAATCTATATTAACATAATCAGTGCTATTCAGCGATGCTACTAAGTGATTGTGTTACATGCGTTCATGTGTTTATATATTGAAATATGAACTATATAATATTCAATCCTACTACAGATCAGATCAAGATCTCCGTCAACCTCTTTCCAGAGGCAGCAGACGCCTTAAAATGTATACATGTTACAGGAAGGTGTTGCTGCAGGCTTGAGAAACAAGCGAAGCAGTGGAAGCAGCATTTTCACATTCTGATAATGCGAGAAATGGATACAAGGCAATGAATACAGGTACATTTATGAAAACAGGATCCTTTCAAAAACTACCCCCCCCCCCAAACACGAGGCCCGAATAAGACAGTGAGCGTGTTGTCCCTACAATCCTCTGGTAAGGGATAATTCCGGGGATGATTTCTTGGTGTCAAAAATCCTTCCCAAAAAATTAATAAATAACAGGGTTTATCTTGACTTTTTCACCGCCCAGAATTCTTTTGAAATAAAAGAATATTTTTCTCTACATTGTTATGTCTGTTATTTTTGTATACATGACAATTTTTAAAAGACGGTATAAACATCTTGACAATGATTAAAACGTGACATGATTGACCATTTTCTGAAATTCTCTTTTATCAGTCACAGAGGGCATTGTCTTTATACTGATGTGTTTCAGAGCGAATTTCGGTTAAGAATAAGAAATTTTAAGTGTCACTGGCAGTTTAAGCGGTTGCTTATTTTTATATGAAAATCCCAAACTTGTTGCTATTTTGTTTTGTTTTTTCAATATTCCATATAGAAAACCAAAAGAAGATCATTTCCTCGGCACTGCAGGCGTTGCCTCTTTGTCTTCCCCAGTGGATTGTACCAGAGGCCAAAGAGGTCCACAGCGGTCTACACTGACGAAGCGTCAAGAGTTTCATTCAATGTACGAAGAGGTACGACACCCAAGGCTTGCAAAATAATATCAAGTCTAGTAAATATTCAACCTTAAACAGTAATTCTTTTCAAATAAAGATTTTTTCACTCTTTCTTTGTTATTTTGTACTCCTACAATTTTAAAAGAAAGTCAATTTATAATATCTTGAAAAAGAAGGAATGTAAGCAAGCATAAGAAATTCATGTATCCCTGCATTAATCAGTAGTATTCAGTTTTATGATAAATCCCAACTTGTCACTCGGTTTTTCATTTTTTATAAAGCGGAAATGGAGAACCAGAACATTTGGGTTTTCTGAAAATATCATCTCTC